>BEXV01005019.1:2784-21517 GCA_003118195.1 Hemicentrotus pulcherrimus | reverse complement strand
ATGCAACATGTTATGCAAAGACATGTTTCGTTCGCGCGTCTAGTGCTCGTCGCTGAAGTTCGGTGCTCCCCAAAAGGTAATAAAGATTATATGTGTATTAACATAGTTCTAACACACGGCAGGTTAAATAGGAAAGTATTTATTTCCGTTTGAGCCTGCGAATTAGTAAATAATGTTAGGGAATATCTGTACGAACCTCAGCTCTACATTCCATGCAAAGTAGAAGAAACCAATAAATATTCATAGGTTTCAATTATCCATTTTGAACTTCTGAAACACCCCTTCATATCCATAATTCATCCCTTTCATGAATAGTAGGTCATCCCTCATTCATATTCACCCTTTTCATCCACCATCCTTTCCTCTGTCTATCTCTCTCTCTCTCTCTCTCATTGGTTTCAATGTTCATCTGATGCAGTCAAGCTTATAGTATAATTTACATATACTATGAATATTCAATATATACCCTTTGTTTATGTTTGAATGTTCAAGAATACTTTGTGATGATGATTTATACTTGTATGGGACTATATGAATATTTATTGGTTTCTTCTACTTTGCATGGAATGTATGTGGAATCCTACATAGAATGCTTTAATGCTTTGTCACATTAAAACCTGGTCAGTTAGCCAGTAGTTATCAATCTTTAAACATGTCTGCTGGGCTGCCTCTGTGTGAAGAGTGTTAGAGAATATCTGTACGAACCTCAACTCTACATTGGTGGCAGCGGTGTTTCTCTAGCCTCTTCTTCCCCAGAGCTTCAGGCAGCTTCGTCCAGCGGCGGCTGATAGTCAAGGTTTTGGTTATCTTTCACCCTACTTCGATTGATATAGTTACGCCCTGCTTCGTGAGTTTGCTTCCTACTTTAGGCAATTTAGTTCACCCTTTTCGGAAGATGCTGTTTCTACTGTGCTCCTGCCAATGTTAGTTTTCATCCTGCTTCAGTGGAATTCTTCCTTCTTCGCGAAATTCATCTACATGCATAATCTGAAGGGAGTGAAATTTCTGAGTGAATCAGTGTATTTCGATCCATGGTTTTTAGTGTGAAACCTGTATGGACTCAACACATTTCATAGTGGTTAGATGTGTTCTCGCAGTTTCAGGTTTACCAATGCTTGCAATTCAAGACTGACTTTCAAGTATTACTGAATTTTAGGTATCATGAGTACATTTCGTCTTGACCTTCCGGAGGTCTTCACTGGAGAGGATGGTAAGAATTTCGGGCAGTGGGTACGAAGGCTGGAAGTAGCGGTTGAAGTACTTCCCCAGACAGAAAGGAAACTGCATCTCATCCTCCCTTCCAGACTAGCTGGTGCGGCATTCACGGTTTGGGAGAGTATTCCGAGCACAGAGCAACAAGAGTACAGTGTGGTTAGAAAGAAACTTTCTGCTGTTTTTGGAAATACTAATTATTTGACCACGTTTAAGTCATGTATCGATGCCCGGAAGAGGCAACAGAATGAGGTTTTAGAGGTTTTTGCTGCGGCAATTACGACACTAGTGGAAGAAGCCTTCCCTAATTATGACACTGCGGGAAAAGATGGAGAGAAATTTCGCAGATTTCTCGCCGGTATCGACAAACCCCTACAAATCAGAATTCATGAGATGGGAGCAACGTCTTTTAACGAGGCGCTCGATGTTGCAGTGAGAGTAGAGAGGGCGAATAGGTCGGATCAACCATCGGTGGCAACAGACTTTGCTATAGCGTCAACGTCTCCAAAGAGGAATGATGCCACCTCGGCGACGCTTGACAAGGTCTTGCAACGTTTAGATGAGCTAGAACTTAAGTTTGATAGACGTCAGTCTACACCCAGACCTCAATACTCTGATCGTCGTCGCCAACCGTCAAGGTCACCAAGTCCACATGGCCACCCATCTCGGTCGAGTCACAGATATTCTGATGATCATTGGCGCAGACCATCTCGATCGCCTAGCCCATACCAACCACACCAACGACGCTTCAGGTCGCCCAGCCCCCTACGTCACTACCGTACTCAGAGCCCTACGCATCATCGCACACTTCGCGGGTCAACCCCACCCAGGCGTAATGCATACGATGATGGTAGATCTGCTAGCCCACAACAGTCAAGGTACTCAAACCAAGCTAACTGGCAGTCTTCACGTTCTGACAACCGCCACCCATCTGGTGCAAGAGATACCCCCTATCATCAGTCGGACCGTGAACAACACAGAAAAGTTCGTTTCGATGACCAGGGAAACTACTGGTAGTTGGTGAGGAGGGTCACTCATCAACTTCACCTCTCTTGACCAAACAGACCCAAACTGAAAACAAATCTCGTCCTCCATCTACTTCGGCCGTTAATGATCGTTCTTCTCCTTCACCTCCACCACCATATATTCCAGCAATCGTTGACAACTCATATATTTTGGCTTTTATTGACAGTGGTTCATTTATATCACTGATGAGTGCAGATTTCTACTACTCAATCCCAGAAAGCCAGCGAAGTATATTACAGAAGTCGACAACTCTGGCTTCAACAATAACCAGAGAAGGCATTGACATCATTGGCATAACCTCTCCCACCATCCATCTTGGTAACAAAACAACCAGACATATGTTCAATGTTGCAAGGAACATAACTCATCCTTTCGTCCTTGGTTGGGATTTCATGTTCAAACATGATGCCACTTTATCTTCTACGACATTCACTATGCCCGGTATGAGTATTCCACTGGTCGACCGTCGTCAATATCAGGTGCCACTCAAGTGCAATGTCTCGCTGATAGGAAAGGCAACTCTTCCTGGAATGAGTGAGGTACATGTCCAAGGCCGACTTATCCCCCCTCAGCCTGATGTAATTCCACAAGACTACGATGGAATCTTTGAGCCCTCCATCCATGAACATCTCCATGTAGCAGGTGCAAGGTCTCTATCTCGACCGCAGGATGGTATCATCTTACTCAGGCTGATAAACCCTTCATCTGAGACAGTACAATTAGCTGCAGACACCACCCTTGGGCAATTCTATTCTACTACTGGGGACGGTGAGGAAGAATATGAGATCATTGACAGTATTGTAGCTGGCACACAGAAAAGTTCGTCTTTTCAAGCTTCGTCGATGCTTCCTACTTCTAGTCTGTCCAAGACCGAGTATGAGTGTGCTGAAAGTCTACTCAATTCATACTCTGATGTTTTCAGCAGCACATCCGAGGATATTGGACAGACTAACCTCGCCTACCATGACATCACTACATCAACAGAGACGCCAACTCGAAAAAGGGCATACAGGACTTCACCGACTATGAGAGTCTAGATCCAGAACCAGGTTGATGAGCTACTTCGTCGAGACATCATCGAGGAAAGTTTTAGTCCATGGGCAAGCCCTATCGTTATGGTGCGAAAGAAGGACAAGACTTACAGGTTTTGTGTTGACTACAGAGCTTTGAATTCTGTTACAGTACGGGATTCGCATCCAATTCCACGACAGGACGATTCTATCGATGCTTTATCCTCCTCGTCCTACTTCAGTGTAATTGACCTATCTTCGGGCTATTGGCAGATCCCTTTGGATCAGAAAGACAAGGAGAAGACCGCATTTACCACTGGAACTGGCCTCTATCAGTTTAAGGTAATGCCATTTGGTTTAGTCAACGCACCAATGACGTTCCAGCGAGTAATGGAAGCCGTCCTCCAAGGTCTTCATTGGTCAACATGTCTTATGTACTTAGATGATTGCATTATACTCGGCAAGACGTTTCAAGATCACCTACACAATCGCAGGGAAGTCTTACAACGATTCCGAGAAGCCAATCTCAAGCTGAAACCGTCGAAATGCCAATTCTTTCTAAAGGAAGTAACCTATCTGGGACATGTGATCAGTACTACTGGAGTTCGCCCTGATCCAGTCAACACCAAGAAAGTCTCATCCTGGCCTCAACCTAATACTCCAACCCAAGTGCGAGCATTTCTAGGACTTGCCTCCTACTATCGTCGGTTTATGCCAAGTTTTGCTCAAGTAGCGTCTCCACTCACCGACTTGACTCATAAAGGCAAGAAATTTATCTGGACTGATGATTGTGAGGAAGCCTTCAACCAGCTGAAGTCGTCTCTCACAAGCCCACCGATCCTTGCATACCCTGACTTCAACAACAAGTTTAGCTTAGCCACTGATGCTTCACATGATGCTATTGGGGCCATACTCTCACAGTTGCAAGATGGTAATGACAGAGTGGTTGCTTTCTACAGTCGGAAGCTTACAGAGTCCCAGCGTAGATGGTCTACCTATGATAGGGAACTGTGGGCAGTTATCTCGTCAATCCGCCATTTCAGACATTATCTTAGGGGCCAAGAATTTAACATTCTCACTGACCATCGCCCTCTGTTGGGCTACAACAGTGTACCTATCCAAGACGATGCGACAGGACGGAGAGCAAGACGGATTGTAGAATTGAATGCATATTCTGTCACCATAACTCACAAGAAGGGCACTTCACATCAAAATGCTGATGCAATGTCACGTATGCCAGAAGATGTAACGCACCCTGTTGGTATGGTGAACACACGCTCCTCTACATCTCAATCAGACCAAGAATCACCCATTCCAAAATCATCCAACTCGATGGCTGATAAAGCCCCTGAGAACTTTATCCTGGCTAACCATCAATGCTGATTTACAATATCATCAGCAACGCGACAAAGGCATTCAGAGAATAATCAAGTACATCAAGGAAGTACGTCATCCAACAGTTAGAGAAGTTCGACGACAATCACCTTGGCTACGACGTCTCCTATGGCAACTCCCTCGTCTTGTACTTGAGAATAATCTCTTATACCGACGGCGACAAGACAACTCAGGTTCATCCTCTCTTCAGGTAGTAGTGCCAGAATCTCTTATCCCTCAAGTCCTGCAAGAGATACATGGTAATCCATCCTCTGGACATTTTGGAGTTCAACGCACACTACACAGGGCTGAATCTATGTGCTTTTGGCCATTCATGCACAAGGATATAACTGACTACTGTAGAACTTGTCCTGCCTGTGAGTCGATTAGATCTCCAAGTCCTAAGCACCAGGCTCCGCTCCAGAGCATAAAGACTAATCACCCTCTTCAAATGGTTTTCGCTGATATAGCCGAGCTGCCTACTTCAAGAAGCGGGTACCACTATATTTTGGTTGTTGTCGATCACTTTAGTAAATACACCAATATTTACCCCATGCGAGACCAGACCGCCCAGACTGTGGCTGGACACTTATTCGAAGAATACATCAAAGAGCATGGAGTTCCTGAATCACTACACACGGACCAAGGAAGACAATTTGAATCCAGACTAGTCCAGGATCTCTGCAAGAGGCTCGGCATTCGCAAATCTCGATCATCCCCTTACCACCCACAGGGAGCTGGCATCGTTGAAAGAGCGAACAGAGTTATCAAAGAACAACTTGCTAAGTACATAGCCGATCAAGGAGGTGACTGGGACAAGCACATACATCAATTGCAGCTAGCCTACAACACCAGTGTTCATACAAGCACTGGCATGACACCCTATTTCATCATGCATGGTCGTGAAGCAAGGACCCCAGCTAGTGTCACTTGTCCTATCATGACTCAGTCATATGATTCTCCTCAAGAGTATGTCACTGATGTGTGTTCCCGGCTGAGACAGGCTTTCCAACATACCAGACAGAAGGCAGAACAAGCTCAACTCAGGCAGAAAAGGGACTATGATGCATCAACTAGGATCATCAAGTATGCACCAGGAGATCTAGTTTGGTTACACAATCCCGTCAATGCTAGACGCAAACTAGAGCCCAACTGGAAGGGACCTTTCATCATCGTCTCATCCTCATCAGATAACCTTAACTATCTGATAGCCGACATTCATAATGAAAGTGCAAAGAAACTAGTTCATCACAACAGACTCAAACTCTTCAGATCTAGAGCTTTTCTACAAGGGAAAGGACCTTCAACTTCACGTCCTCCTTCAGATAGTCAGAAAAGACCCGAAGTTATCCCTCCTTCCTCAAGTCCTCCTTCAAGTAATCAGGCTAGGCCTGACATACCTCCTCCTTCTCATTTAGCATCTCACTTTTCAATAGAGATGCCATGGTCAACTAACACTCCAACACAAGCTGATCAGTTCCGGCCGCCGGAAGACCTCCAGGTTCCAGCGGGTCAACAACCAATCCATTCTGAGTTAGGCAATTCTGACCAGCCATCTTGGTCAGAGGCGTCTGATAGACAGTCATCCACTCAATCCATACAACGACAGACTCGAGAGCGACAGGTTAACTCCCGAGACCATTTTCATAGGCCAGGGCCCTCTAGAGAAAACCCTGATGTCAACCCCAATGTCAACCCCGATGTCAACCCCAATGTCAACCCCGATGTCAACCTCGATGTCAACCCCGATGTCAACCCCGATATCAACCTTGATGTCTACCCTGATGTCAACCCTGAGGTCAACGACCGGCAACACACCACTCATGGTGATTCAGCGAACCAACGTACACCCCGCACTATGCAAGAAGACACCATGGCGCAAGAGGACACCACAATGCAGTTAACTCAAACTCGCTCTGGTAGACGCGTCCACAAACAGCAGAAGTATAGCGATTACCAAATGTGACTATTTTCCGATATTGCGTAGTATTGGACATTTCATTCGTCTGAATTCGACATTTCCGTCAGAAGGAAAGAACGTTTCAACTGTCGATTTTCGGTTATGGAAATTTACAATATTGATTGGACTGTGATTATGAATGACAGAGACATTCAGACTCATTCATGCTTTATATGCTAAACTGGACTGTTCTATATATTTGACTTTATGGACTTAGCAATGATTTTGAGCATTTTTGATATTGAAAGGACTGTGAAGTTCATCAGTTAGTTACAAGTCGGAACATCAAAATTATGGACTGAGAATTTCAAGCGTTCGTCAAGTAGGAATTGAAATGGACTGTATTCCTCCTTAATTTCTTGCGAATGTTTATTTACTGAATTTCTAAATGTTGAGCTAAATTTGTGTGTGTATTATTAATGATTCATACAAAGCACATGGACCATTGATTGTTAGACATTTGATGAAATATCTAGAATATATTGGTATATTTGTTTAGCGTTCATATATTGCAAGATACGTTTTTACAAATTTTTTCATTTGATTTCTAGTGACGGTAATGCTAACTTTGAATGTTTTCTTTGTTTGTATTCGTAGCGTTTGAAATTCTTGAAGTAAAGACAAAACCAGGAACAAATATGGATTTCTTTCATTTTGCATGTGTATTGACATGGTAAATGGGAAGGTATTGATTGTCAAAAGAGATATATCGTTATTTTGGTAGTTCAAAAGAAAAAAAAAAATATTAAAAAAAAAAAAAGATTAATTCTGGTCTTCTTGTTGAGATATGTTTCTATTATGTTTAGTCGATCACAATAGTTTTCTGGAAAATAAATATTACGATTGAGTGTAACCATTTTTCACACTTTATGTACATTCAAAAGTGAAATGTTATTGAAGTGTACAAGATGTTGGAACTGATAGTTTTTTTTAATTCTTACAAGTTACAAATGACAAAGCAGACACCGACTGAGTCGCAGTTGAAAATGTTTTATATTTTAAGAGGTCATGTTGCTTTACCAAAAGCAAGGATACTGTTGAAAACTATTTTTATAAAATGACCACAGGTGATGCATTATGTTTTTATATTATGATAATGTGATATAATCACTTATTGTTCTTATGATGATAGGAATATGAATGTTATGTATTTGTATTCATGTAATGATAACTTTTGGAAATTCTTAAATTTTCAAGTGATAGAGGTTTTTCGTTTCTGAGAGATGAAGAAAAAAAAGTAATAATTGGTTGAAGGAGTTATTCAACTATAGATGATTTTATTTCCTTACCAATTGCTCAAAATAATGATAGTGTAACAAATTTAGAACTGTGTTTGGCTTTAGAAGCAGAGGAAACAGCGTATGAACAAAAGGTATTTTGTTAGGATTGCTACAACTTTGTGTAGTTGATAGTGTTTATTTTTGGAAAGGCAAATACACCATATTTATAGTTGTTTGGTTTTACCATAGAAATTTGGGAGTGTTTCTCCAAGATAAGAGTAGAACAGATTACAAGCGAAAAAGCTCAGATATATATAAAATCATATGTTTTTTTTACAGATTATACATGTATGTTCAGCTAATACTCTGTACATTTGAGTCGTTAGTCATAATTCATTTATATACGAGTGAAGTTCATTTGTTTTGTAAAATTATACATTTATATGCTTACGGGTAGTGAGGAGTTTATTTTCTTTAAAAGGAGAAGAAAGGATTTATTGATAGTGATTCTCTGTTTACAAGAGGAGAGGATAGAATATGATGGATGTTTAATGTATTATATATTGAGGTAATCACAGAAAAGAGAATGCCTTATAAAATGAGGACATTTTATTTGTGAGAGGAAGACTAGTTTGTAGGGATTTATTTTGAACTTCTGAAACTCCCTTTCATATCCATGATTCATCCCTTTCATGTTAATAGGTCATCCCTCATTCACATTCACCCTTTTCATCCACCATCCTTTCATCTGTCTATCTCTCTCTCTCTCATTGGTTTCAATTTTCACCTGATGCAGTCAAGCTTATAGTATAATTTACATATGCTATGAATATTCAATATATACCCTTTGTTTATGTTTGAATATTGAAGAATACTTTATGATGATGATTTATACTTGTATGGGACTATATGAATATTTATTGGTCTCTTCTACTTTGCATGGAATGTATGTGGAATCCTACATAGAATGCTTTAATGCTTTGTCACATTAAAACCTGGTCAGTTGGCCAGTAGTTATCAATCCTTAAACATGTCTGCTGGACTGCCTCTGTGTGAAGAGTGTTAGGGAATATCTGTACGAACCTCAGCTCTACATTAGGGTCATTGATGGAAACCCGACACTTAGTTCTTCAGACATGTATACGAATGCAGTTTTTGTAGGGAGTACGTGAGCAAGTTGGGAGTGCGACAAAGTAAATGGCCCAGACAATGAATTCTTAAATTCCTTGTTCTTCGGGATTGCAAACTGAAATATTGTCATCGCTAGACTTTAATCTGTTACTTAATGGATAAGAAAGAAATCGACGCAATAGTAGTATTTACACTGAGAAAAGCTGTTTGTGTTTGAAGGATGTTCTTACCTCGATAAGACTGGATCTCCTCCAAAGAAGGTAATCTGAAATTAATCAGTGCAGATGTAATAAAGTCGATAAGTTATTTCCATACAATTTGTACTGTGGAAACGTGTATTTGTATCCACTTATGAATAATTTCATAAATTATATTGACATGAATCGAAAAGCTGTTAAATGTCAGATAATTACTGAGGCCCATTATTTAAAACAAGAGACTCTAATCTTAGCATTGTCTAGGAAAAGAAAAAGAAAAAAACATATTTTTTGACCTGGTAATGCGGTCAAATACAATTTGTTTAAAATCCGAGGGATCGGCTGGGGGGGGGGACACGTGCCCCCTGTTATTTGTTTATTGTTTAACCAACACATTTATAATCAACTGCTCAGCTTTACAATAAGGCTACACTTTAAAAAAAATTCTATTACCAAAATCTCAAAAGAGGAAAATGAATAAATGCATTAATTCCTTGGGTTTTGATAAATCTTTTGTTTTACAAATGGCGGGACCAAAATGTTATTATTTTAGTATCACCTCGACAAAATCATCTGTTTGACAACTTCGTCCTTGGAATATTGGATTGGTAGTTTGCCATTCTTGTCCCTCACATCTAACTTGGCTCCATTCTCTAGAAGATAAAACACCAAGGCCTTTTCAGGAGATAATTCACCCTTGCAATACTCATCAGAGATCTGAAATATAAAAACGTATATGCTTTTTAACTAGAACAGTATCGTCCATCAATAACCAGGGTGGATGAGCACAATACATATATTTTAACGCTGTTGGATTCACAGTTGTGACCATTCATATTTACGTTGTAAATTTCCCCCCCACACACACAAATACACGCCCAGACACCAACATTTTCTTTGGCCAATCACGAGTATCATATTGTAGGATTCACTAATGACCTACATGAGCAGTTCATGACTCCGCTATAACGACTCCATGTCGGCTCCAAAACTGACCAACATTTAGCCGTAACCTAATTTGTTGTTCAGACTCTTGTCGGCCTGGTGTCGGTCTCGTTTTAGTTACTGGAATACAACTCACCTCTTGAAGTGTATCCGAGTCATGCATACCCTTGTCGCTCTTATAGCAAAGTTTAATGGCTCTATGGAGACACGTCTGGCCATCAGTTGACTGGGCATTGATATCAGCTCCCTCAGAAACTAACTTCTCAATAGTGGATGTATGACCGTCTTGGATTGCAAGATGAATTTCCGTTAAACCCCTCTTGTCGAGCTGGATATAAGAAAATATTCAGTATGAAAACTTGAATTTTTAAATTTAAAAACTGCTATGAAAGGCAAAGTTTGATCAAATCAAGCAGTTGCAGTTAAAGAATTATCCAGTGATAAGTTAACCTTTTAAGCAATCCTTGTGATATGTGACAAACATGTGTATTGACAAAAAGATACGAAACAGGACTGGGGTCTCGCTGGTGTTTTATGTATGCTTAAGAATACAAAAGTGGTCACCCAAATGTAATAGGAATTGAGGTGGTCAATTCTAAATACATGGCGATAGGTAGCCTTTGCCTAACCTGCCTGATGTCCACTAAATTCAGTTAAAGAACTTGTCATTATACATGCATGTAATAAAAAAATCAGGGTAGATGAATTCGACATATAGTGGTTTTTTAATATTTTTACCTTGGAATTTGGACGGTCGATGAATAGATCAACGATGCTTTGGTACCCTTGGAATGTAGACAACTGTAGAGGCGTGTGACCATCAATGTATCCTGTGTCAGAACGTGCTCCTCCTGCCAGAAGGACTTTAACAATATTAATGTGAACATTCTGAACAGCATGATGTAAAGGGGTCATACCACCATTATTTCCCTTATTCACCTCAGCTCCTTCACTGATGAGATATGTTGTGACATCAAGATGACCCATTTGAGCAGCAACGTTTAATGCTGTTGTACCGATATTATCTCCCTTATTTACCTCGGCTCCTTGAATGATCAGACATTTGGTGACATCAAGATGGCCACTGACGGCAGCACAGTGTAGTGGAGTCCTGCCGTTAATATATCCCTTATTCAAATCAGATCCTTGACTAATGAGATATTTGGTGATGTCAAGGAAACCCTCAAAAGCAGCAATGTGTAATGATGTCCAACCGATTTTATCTCCCTTATTCACCTTAGCTCCTTGACTGATGAGATATTCGGTGACATCAAGATGACCACCGAAGGCAGCACTGTGTAATGCCGTCCTGCCGTCATTGCCTCNAAAAAGACTCGGGTGAAGGGGTGCTTTATGTATGCTCAAGAATAAAATAGAGGTAACTAAAGAGTAGTAAGAATGGAGTTGGTCAATTCTAAAGATATTGTGAAAGGTTTCCTTTGCACAACATGCCTGATATCCACTAAATGCAATTAAAACACATGTAATTTTTACATGCATGTATTGAAAACATCAAGGAAGATAAATTCGACATGAAGAGGTTTAAAAAAAAATATGTTTACCTTGGAATTCGAGCAGTCGATGAATAGATGAGCGATGTTTTGGTACCCGAGGAATGTAGAAAGTTGTAAAGGTGTGTGACCATTAACGTCTTCTGCATCAGAACGTGCTCCTCCTGCCAGGAGTACTTTAACTATATCAATGTGAAGATTCTGAACAGCGTGGTGTAAAGGGGTCCTACCATCATTATTTCCCTTATTAACCTCAGCTCCTTGACTGATGAGATATTTCGTAACATCAAGATGACCCTTATGAGCAGCAAAATGTAATGCTGTACTGCCATTACCATCTCCCGTATTCACCACTGCTCCTCGACTGATGAGATATTTGGTGACATTAAGATGACCCTTATCAGCAGCAATGTGTAATGCTGTATTATCTTTCTTATCTCCCTTATTCACCACAGCTCCTTGACTGATGAGATATTCGGTGACATCAAGATGACCACTGATGGCAGCCACGTTTGATGCAGTCCAACCGTTATTATCTCCCTTATTCACCTCAGCTCCTTGACTCATGAGATATTTGGTGATATCAAGATGTCCACCGAAGGCAGCACTGTGTAATGTAGTGCTACCGTTATTATCTCCCTTATTCACCTTAGCTCCTTGACTGATGAGAAATTTTGTGGCATCAAGATGACCCATATTAGCAGCAATGTGTAATGCCGTCTTGTCGTCATTATCTCCCTTATTCACATCGGCTCCTTGACTGATGAGATATTTAGTGACATTGAAATGAGCCTTAGCAGCAGCAACGTGTAATGCTGTCTTATCGTAATGATCTCCCTTATTCACCACAGCTCCTTGACTGATAAGATACTCCGTGACACCAAGATGACCACTGAAGGTAGCACTGTGTAATGCTGTCTTGCCGTCATGATCTCCCTTATTCACCTCGGCCCCTTGACTGATGAGATGTTTCGTGACATCAAGATGACCCTTATTAGCAGCAAAATGTAATGCTGTTCTGCCATTATCATCTCCCGTATTCACCACTGATCCTTGACTGATGAGATATTCGGTGACATCAAGATGACCTCTGAAGGCAGCACCGTGTAATACAGTCCGACCGTCATTTCTTCCCTCATTCACGTCAGCTCCTTGACTGATGAGATATTTGGTGACATCAAGATGACCCTTTTTAGCAGCAACGTGTAATGCTGTACTACCGCTATTATCTCCTTTATTCACCACAGCTCCATGACTGACGAGATATTTGATGACATCAAGATAACCACTGAAGGCAGCACTGTGTAATGCAGTCCAACCGTCATTGNCCCCTCAGAAGCAGCAATGTGTAATGATGTCCAACCGATTTTATCTCCCTCATTCACCTCAGCTCCTTGACTGATGAGATATTTGGCGACATCAAGATGACCACTGAATGCAACACTGTGTATTGCAGTCCTACCGTCATTATCTCCCCTATTCACCTCAGCTTCTTGACTGATGAGATATTTGGTGAGATCAAGATGACCACCGAAGGCAGCTCTGTGTAATGCTGTCCTGCCGTCATTGCCTCCCTTATTCATCTCAGCTCCTTGACTGATGAGATATTTGGTGACATCCAGATATCCACTAGCGGCAGCAATGTGTAATGCAGTAACACCGTCATTTTTTTCCTTATTCACATCAGCTCCTTGACTGATGAGATATTTCGTGACATCAGTATTACCTTTCTGAGCAGCAACGTGTAATGCTGTCATACCGTCATTATCTCCCTTCTTCACCTTAGCTCCTTGACTGATGAGATATTTGGTGACATCAAGATGACCACTATATGCAGCAATGTGTAATGCAGTCCAACCGTCATTTTTTTCCTTATTCACATCAGCTCCTTGACTGATGAGATATTTTGTGACATCAGTATTACCTTTCCGAGCAGCAACATGTAATGCTGTCCTTCCGTCATTATCTTCCTCATTGACCTTAGCTCCTTGACCAATGAGATATTTCGTGACATCAAGATGGCCCTCTTGAGCGGTAATGTGTAATGCAGTCCTACTCTGATTTTCTCTGTAATTCACATCAGCTCCTTGACTGATGAGATATTTGGTGACGTCAAGGTAGCCCTCTGTATCGGCAAGGTATAATACAGTCCAATTATGAGTTTCTCTGTTATTCACATCAGCTCCTTGCCTGATGAGGTATTTGGTGACATCAAGATGACCCTTCTGAGCAGCAAGGTGCAATGCAGTCAAGCCGTTAATATCTCCATTATTCACCTCAGCTCCGTGATTGATGAGATATTTCGTGACATCAGTATTACCCTTCTGAGCAGCAACGTGTAATGCTGTCCTACCGTCATTATCTCCCTTATTCACCTCAGCTTCTTGACTGATGAGATATTTGGTGACATCAAGATGACCACCGAAGGCAGCACTGTGTAATGCTGTCCTACCGTCATGGCCTCCCTTATCCATCTCAGCTCCTTTACTAATGAGATATTTCGTGACATCAAGATGACCCTCACGAGCAGCACAGTGTAATGCTGTCATACCGTCATTATCTCCCTTATTCACCTCAGCTCCTTGACTGATGAGATATTTGGCGACATCAAGATGATCACTAGAGGCAGCACTGTGTAATGCTGTCCTGCCGTCATTTACTCCCTTATTCACTTCAGCTCCGTGACTGATAAGATATTTGGTGACATCAAGATGACCACTGAATGCAACACTGTGTATTGCAGTCCTACCGTCATTATCTCCTTTATTCACCTCAGCGCCTTGACTGATAAGATATTTGGTTACGTCAAGATGACCACTTGAAACAGCACTGTGTAATGCAGTCATGCAGTTAGTATCTCCCTTATTCACCTTAGCTCCTTGACTGATGAGATATTTGGTGACATCAAGATGACCCTTATTAGCAGCAACGTGTAATGCTGTCCTACCGTCATTATCTCCCTTATTCACCTCAGCTTCTTGACTAATGAGATATTTGGTGACATCAAGATGACCACCGAAGGCAGCACTGTGTAATGCTGTCCTGCCGTCATTGCCTCCCTTATTCATCTCAGCTCCTTGACTGATAAGATATTTCGTGACATCAAGATGGCTCTCTTGAGAGGCAAGGTGTAATGCTGTCCTGCCGTCATCGCCTCCTTTATTCACCTCAGCGCCTTGACTGATAAGATATTTGGTGACATCAAGATGACCACTTGAGGCAGCACTGTGTAATGCAGGCCTGCCGTTAATATCTCCCTTTTTTACGTTGGCTCCTTGACTGATGAGATATTTGGTGACATCAAGAAAACCCTTATTAGCAGCAACGTGTAATACTGTCCTATCGTTAATATCTCCCTTATTCACCTCAGCTCCTTGACTGATGAGATATTTGGTGACATCAAGACGACCCTCACGAACAGCACAGTGTAATGCTGTCATACCGTAATTATCTCCCTTATTCACCAAAGCTCCTTGACTGATGAAATATTTGATGACATCAAGATGACCCTCACGAGCAGCACAGTGTAATGCTGTCATACCGTAATTACCTCCATTATTTACCAAAGCTCCTTGACTGATGAGATATTTGGTGACATCAAGATGACCACCGGAGGCAGCACTGTGTAATGCTGTCCTGCCGTTTTTGCCTCCCTTATTCACCAAAGCTCCTTGACTGATGAGATATTTAATAATATCAAGATGACCACCATGAGCAGTAAAGTGTAATGCTGTCTCACCGGCATTATCTCCCTTATCCACCTCAGCTTCTTGACTGATGAGATATTTCGTAACATCAAGATGACCCTCATAAGCAGCATCATGTAATGCTATCCTACCGTTATGACCTCTCTTATTCACCTCAGCTCCTTGACTGATCAGATATTTAGTGACATCAAGATGGCCCTTATGAGTGGCAGCTTGTAATGCTGTCATACCGCTACTGGCTCTATTATTCACCTCTGCTCCTTGACTGATGAGATTTTTGGTGACATCAAGATGACCACCGAGGGCAGCAAGGTGTAATGCTGTTATACCGTCATTATCTCCCTTATGCACCAAAGCTCTTTGACTGATGAGATATTTGGTGACATCACGATGACCATAGGAGGCAGCACTGTGTAATGCTGTCCTGCCGTTATTGTCTCCCTTATTTATCTCAGCTCCTTGACTGATGAGATATTTGATGATCTGAAGATGATTCTCTTGAGCAGCATAGTGTAATGCTGTTCTACGGTCATTTTCTACTTTATTCACCTGAGCTCCTTGACTGATGAGATATTTGGTGACATCAAGATGACCGTGAAAAGCAGTAATGTGTAATGCTGTTTTGCCGTCATTTTCATTATTATTTACCACAGCTCCTTGACTAATGAGATATTCAATAATATCAAGATGACCACCCTGAGCAGTGAAGTTTAATGCTGTCTTACCGACATTATCTCCCTTATCCACCTCAGCTCGTTGACTGATGAGATATTTGGTAACATCAAGATGACCGTCAAAAGCAGCAACATGCAATGCTGTCCTACCGTCATTATCTCCCTTATTTACCTCAGCTCCTTTACTGAGGAGATATTTAGTGACATCAAGATGGCCCTTATGAGTGGCAGCTTGTAATGCTGTCATACCGCTACTGGCTCTATTATTCACATCTGCTTCTTGACTGATGAGATTTTTGGTGACATCAAGATGACCACCGAGGGCAGCAAGGTGTAATGCTTTTATACCGTCATTATCTCCCTTATTCACCAAAGCTCTTTGACTGATGAGATATTTGATGACATCAAGATGACCCTTATGAGCAGCAACATGTAACGCTGTCCTACCGGTAATATCTCCATTGTTAACCACAGCTCCTTGACTAATGAGATTTATGGTGATATCAAGATGACCCTGATGAGCAGCAACATGTAACGCTGTCCTACCGAAAATATCTCCATTATTCACCACAGCACCTTGACTAATGAGATATATGGTGATATCAAAATGACCCTTCTGAGCAGCTACATGTAACGCTGTCGCACCGCTTTCATTGACTCCCTTATTCACCTCAGCTCCTTGATAGATGAGATATATTGTGATATCAAGATGACCCTGATGAGCAGCAATGTGTAATGCTGTCCCACCGCCTTCATTTCTCTTATCCACCTCAGCTCCTTGACTGATGAGATATTCCGTGACATCAAGACGACCCTCACTAGCAGCACAGTGTAATGCTGTCATACCGTAATTATCTCCAGTATTCACCTCAGCTCCTTGACTGATGAGATATGTGGTGATATCAAGATGACCTCTGGTGGCAGCACTGTGTAATGCAGTCCAAGCGTCATTATTTCCCTTATTCACCTCAGCTCCTTGACTGATGAGATATTTGATGACATCAAGATGACCCTTATGAGCAGCAACATGTAACGCTGTCCTACCGGTAATATCTCCATTGTTAACCACAGCTCCTTGACTAATGAGATTTATGGTGATATCAAGATGACCCTGATGAGCAGCAACATGTAACGCTGTCCTACCGAAAATATCTCCATTATTCACCACAGCACCTTGACTAATGAGATATATGGTGATATCAAAATGACCCTTCTGAGCAGCTACATGTAACGCTGTCGCACCGCTTTCATTGACTCCCTTATTCACCTCAGCTCCTTGATAGATGAGATATATTGTGATATCAAGATGACCCTGATGAGCAGCAATGTGTAATGCTGTCCCACCGCCTTCATTTCTCTTATCCACCTCAGCTCCTTGACTGATGAGATATTCCGTGACATCAAGACGACCCTCACTAGCAGCACAGTGTAATGCTGTCATACCGTAATTATCTCCAGTATTCACCTCAGCTCCTTGACTGATGAGATATGTGGTGATATCAAGATGACCTCTGGTGGCAGCACTGTGTAATGCAGTCCAAGCGTCATTATTTCCCTTATTCACCTCAGCTCCTTGACTGATGAGATATTTGATGACATCAAGATGACCCTTCTGAGCAGCAACATGTAACGCTGTCCTACCGGAAATATCTCCCTTATTCACCTCAGCTCCTTGACTGATGAGATATTTGATGACATCAAGATGACCCTCCTGAGCAGCAAGGTGTAACGCTGTCCTACCGTCATTCTCTCCATTATTCACCTTAGCTCCTTGACTGATGAGATATTTGGTGACATCAAGATGACCCTCCTGAGCAGCAACGAGTAATGCTGTCCTATCCTCATTAGTTCTTTTATCCACCACAGCTCCTTGACTGATGAGATATATGGTGATATCAAGATGACCTCTGTAGGCAGCAATGTGTAATGCAGTCCAGTCGTCATTATCTCCCTTATTCACCAAAGCTCCTTGACTGATGAGATATTTGGTGACATCAAGATGACCCTCATGAACGGCAACGTGTAATGCTGTCTTACCGGCAATATCTTCCTTATTCACCTCAGCTCCTTCACTTATGCAATTTTCGGTGACATCAAGTTGACCCCCGAAGGCAGCCATGAATAATGCAGCCAAGCTGTCATTATCTCCTTTATTCACAAAAGCTTCTCGTCTGATGAGATATTTGGGAATTTCATGATGATTCTCATGAGCAGCACTGTGTAATGCAGCCCAGCTGTAATTATCTCCCTTATTCAACCCAGCTCCTTGACTGATTAGTTGATTGGTGCCATCAAGATCACCGTACCTTGATGCAATGTGTAAAGGAGTCATGTATACAGCAGAGCCCTGATTCTCTTTTGTCCATTTTAGCTCCATGGCTGGGTATATTACTGTCGTTGCTTGCTGATATCCGAGTGATGCAACCAGATGTTAGGGTGTTTGTTCATCGGAAGTCGCCTTCTCCACATCAGATCCATGATTTATGAGATTTTCAGTGACGGTCTCCTGACCATGCTGGAACGCTCTACTCGAATCATTACGGTTAAGATTCGAAATATTTTGTAGCAGTTAAACTAGTTGCATTCTGCATATTACTAGAATAAGCATACACCACACTTGGGTTTCTTTCTCGCAATGTGCAGTTGTTATTGTCGTTTTCAACAAGTTCCAAAGTCCTGTGCAGTTAACTAAATCGTAATTCAAATATACGTCATTCCTATTTCACTGTTAGGCTTCTCTCATTATTCCTTGGGGGGGGGGGGGGG
>BEXV01005018.1:0-17478 GCA_003118195.1 Hemicentrotus pulcherrimus | reverse complement strand
AATATTGGAAGCATATGCGATCCTACAATATTCAGTGATCGTTGTCGCGGTCGGAATCGATTAAGCGACATACAACAATGTTTCTTGACTAAAATCGACGGATCAGCTATTCTCGGTTAAAAATTATATATCACAAATACATATTCTGAGATTTTAATGCTAGCAGCTACCATTGTACAGCCGTAAACGCTATTTGAAATTCATCAAAGTTTACCGGGAGAACTGAGCACCGTTAAATTTTTATATTAAAAATTCCTTATGACATTTGGAACACTTATGTAAAAGGTTTCTCTCCTGTATGTTTTTTCTCTCTCTCTCTCTGTCTATGTGCCATATCCTGAGAAGTTGGCTACCATGGAGTGCCACAACTCTTTGTCCCATATTCTATGAAGTAATTCTCCATGAGATCAATTTTCACATTAAGAAATCACACTCCTTAAGCTACTCATCCATAGAATCCTCCTTCTACCCCCTACTCCCCCTCCCCTCGATTCTTCCAGTCAGTGCAAGATTTTCCTAACCACTCTTTGATTTCTTTTGTATAACATGACCCAACAGAAGTTTTTTGTCTCGTTCCGGTCATGGCAAATACCTCATTATTAGAAACTCTTTCTGTCCATGAAATTCTTAGCATCCTTCTCAGGAACCTAACTTCACAACTTTCCATACATCAGAACTGGATACACATAGCAATTGAATACGCAAAGTCTTTTTCATCTTCAACTTCTTATTCTTTATTATGTTTTTTAACTTGGAGAAAGTTGATTTTACAAGTGCAATATCCTTCTCTCAATTTCTTGATCGCCTCTTGCATTGTCTGTAATTGTAGTCCTGAGGTAACAGAGCTGGCTTGCTTTATTTGATTGTTTTTTGTTTGTTTTTTTAATCTCAAGAGCATGGAATTCATCCCTTCTTTGAAATAACCATGCATTCCATTTTCTCGTAATTTATTGATGATCCTCTCTTGTCACCTTCTCTGACAACATCTAGAAGTGGCTGCAGGTCCTTCTGATTCTGTGATTAGTATCATCTGCATACCGTATGTTTTTGATATTATGTCCTCCTACCTTCAATCCTCTTTCCAGTTCTAGGTTTTAAGTATCAACTCATTATAATAATTGAAGAGATCTGGCAGACTTGACGCATCAATCCTTGCCCTCTTAACGTTGATGTATAGTCACTTAATTCTGTTTCCACTTGAACACATGCTATTAGCTCCCAATACAAATTTAGCAAAGACTTTACATCCTGATTGAGTCTTACTCTATCGAAGGCTTTTGTATAATCAATGAAACAGAGGAAGACGTCATTATGCATTCTATGTCCCTTTCCTGCTATTGGCTGCAGACAGCATGTGTTCTAAGGTGCCTAATGAGCTATTTTTCAATACAAATTCCTTACATTTGGGACATTTATATGGCATTTCTCCAGTATGTATTCTCAAATGACATGTAAGATTACTTTACTTACTATCAACAATTTACCGTAAAAGGTTTCTCCACTGTGCATTTTTAATGGATTATAATGGTACTTCTGTTAGATAAATTCTTGTAACATTAGAAACACTCTGAAAGGTTTCTCTCCTGTATGCGTTCTAAGGTTGGTAATATGCTCAATCTTTTGCTTTATCTCAACAGGGACATATAAAAGCCTTTTCTCTGAATGTGTCCTTACATGACAGGTAAGATTACTTGGGCAAAAAAAATCCCTTGTCACAATGGGAACATTGATAATGCTTTCAGGTTCTTGAATGGGTAGTGAGATATGTTTGCACTGTGTTCTTTAATGGCTAACATGGCTACTTCTTTTAGAAGACCTTGGGAATAATTAAAGGGTTTCTTTCCTGTATGTGTTCTTAGTTAGTGAGTAACATTTTATTATTTTATTACAATTAGGACATTTTAAAGGGTATTTATTTGATTACATGTATGTGTCCCAATATGACGAGTTAGAAGACCTTGTTGAGAAAAACTCTTATCACAATAGGAACACTTAAAGGGTTTCTCTCCTGTATGTGTTCTAATGTGGCTAGTAAGATTGGCCTTTTGTGAAAATCCTTTTTCACAATATGGACATCGATGAGGCTTTTCTCCTGTATGTGTCCTAATATGACGAGTAAGATCACCTTGTTCAGAAAATCCCTTCTCACAATAGGAACATCGATAAGGCTTTTCTCCACTGTGTGTTCTTAAATGTCTAATAAGGCTGCCTTCATGAGAAAAACTTGCATCACACTGGGAACAATTATAGGGTTTCTCCCCTGTATGTGTTCTAAGGTGGATAGTAAGCTGGGCCTTATAAGATAATTCTTTATCACAAAACGGACATTGAAGAGGCTTTTGTTCTGTATGTGTCCTAATATGACGAGTAAGATCACCTTCTTGAGAAAAACCTTCATCACAATAGGAACATCGATAAGGCTTTTCTCCATTGTGAATTCTTAAATGTCTAATAAGGGTGTCTTTTTGGAAAAAACTTATATCACACTGGGAACACTTGAAAGGTTTCTCTCCTGTATGTCTTCTTAAATGACTAATAAGGGTACTTGTTTCAGAAAATGCATTATCACACTGGGAACACTTAAAGGGTTTCTCTCCTGCATGTGTTCTTAAATGACTAATAAGGGTACTTTTTTCAGAAAATGCATTATCACACTGGGAACACTTAAAGGGTTTCTCTCCTGTATGTCTTCTTAAATGACTAATAAGGGTACTTTTTTCAGAAAATGCCTTATCACACTGGGAACACTTAAAGGGTTTCTCTCCTGTATGTGTTCTTAAATGACTAATAAGGGTACTTTTTTCAGAAAATGCATTATCACACTGGGAACACTTAAAGGGTTTCTCTCCTGTATGTGTTCTTAAATGACTAATAAGGGTACTTTTTTCAGAAAATGCCTTATCACACTGGGAACACTTAAAGGGTTTCTCTCCTGTATGTGTTCTTAAATGACTAATAAGGGTACTTTTTTCAGAAAATGCATTATCACACTGGGAACACTTAAAGGGTTTCTCTCCTGTATGTCTTCTTAAATGACTAATAAGGGTACTTTTTTCAGAAAATGCCTTATCACACTGGGAACACTTAAAGGGTTTCTCTCCTGTATGTGTTCTTAAATGACTAATAAGGGTACTTTTTTCAGAAAATGCATTATCACACTGGGAACACTTAAAGGGTTTCTCTCCTGTATGTCTTCTTAAATGACTAATAAGGGTACTTTTTTCAGAAAATGCCTTATCACACTGGGAACACTTAAAGGGTTTCTCTCCTGTATGTGTTCTTAAATGACTAATAAGGGTACTTTTTTCAGAAAATGCATTATCACACTGGGAACACTTAAAGGGTTTCTCTCCTGTATGTCTTCTTAAATGACTAATAAGGGTACTTTTTTCAGAAAATGCCTTATCACACTGGGAACACTTAAAGGGTTTCTCTCCTGTATGTGTTCTAAGGTGCCTAGTAAGATGACTATTTTGAGAAAAAGCCTTATCACATTGGGAACACTTAAAGGGTTTGTCTCCTGTATGTGTCCTAAGGTGCCTAGTAAGATGAATCTTTTGAGAAAAAGCCTTATCACACTGGGAACACTTATAGGGTTTGTCTCCTGTATGTGTCCTAAGGTGCCTAGTAAGATGAATCTTTTGAGAAAAAGCCTTATCACACTGGGAACACTTATAGGGTTTCTCTCCTGTATGTGTTCTAAGGTGGCTAGTAAGCTCATTCTTTTGAGAAAATTTCTTATGGCAATGGGAACATTGTTCAGACTTTTCTCCACTGTGTGTTCTTAAATGGCTAATAAGGGTACTTCTTTGAGAAACACCCTCATCAAACTGGGAACACTTGAAAGGTTTCTCTCCTGTTTGTGTTCTAAGGTGGTGAGTAAGCTCATACTCGCCCTGGTGTATTTTCTGATGTAGCATAAGAGTATTCTCATCAGTAAATGTCTTACTGCAATGTAAACACAGATGGGACTTCTCTCCACTGCATGCTGTTATATGTGGGTGTATCTTGTCCTGTTCATTGTCCAACTCTCTATCTGGGGAGGAAAATATACAGTATTCTTATTATCCAGCTATTTACTATATCGAAAAAGCATCATGAAGAGAATATTTATTTAAAAGGCCAAGTCAACCAGCTTAACATTGTTTTATAAGCAAATACACTTATGATTCATTCCCAAAATCTTACATCTTTTCAAAAGGTTATACATCAGTATTTATATCAAATTTAGGAGACATGGTCATTTACCATTTTCCCATTTTGTTTGTGAATGAAAGAAAGAAAAAACATTTTTTCATGCATATCTATAATTTATAAAAAAAGACAATTTAAAGGTAAAGACCAGTATTGGAAACACCCCAATTTCAAAAAATGAAATGGAAGCTCTCATTACCAATCATGTGAAAGAATATGTTTTGACTAATACATGATGATAAAAAATTTGCCGGGAAACCGCCTACTAATTCATATATTTGGTAAATTTGTTTCTCTCATGGTCTGTGAGAGATATAGGGTAGTCCCATATACATCTTTCTGTGTATAGTGCTTGTAACTTTACGAAGAATGGGCCAAATTTCTTATCATTTTGATGATTCCAGAACCTTGCAGATACTAGATGCTAGATTCTTTTCTGAACGATTCCACAATGTTTCTTTCACAATGCAATCGCATGACCATTACTGGTCTTTACCTTTAATATGAAAACTAATGTTTTGGTATGTTCTTTAATTTGCCCGGGGATATAAAGTTCTGTGGTATAAACTGTATTACATGTGATATCAAAGTTAAGAAAACCAGTAACGTGGGAAATAAAGCCCGTCAATAATTTGCACACTCTATCAATTTATGTGAGACTGTAGATTGAGCATGGTAGGAAAGGGAAAGTCAAGACTTTTTTTCAAGTTGATTTTATAAACAAGGGAATTGCTCTCGGCGGTCTTCCGAACATTACTCAATTCGATATGATGAAAAATTGAGGTTGGGGGTATTGACTATAGTAATCACCAGAAGTATTTACTATATTTTGTACCAAGATTGATAACTTTAATGAAATATGAACAAATAACAAAAACTGATTTATTAAATCTCATATTAAGTTGTGAAAACATTATCCAAGTCTACTGACCTAAAATGACCTTTGATCTTGTCTTTGTAACCTTGAATATTTGTCATATAATTTGTGATACCTGGTACTTGACAACCCTTGGGTGCTAGTAATCATGGAATTTAACAAAACACTTTTGAAATGAAATTATGTTAAAAATGAAAAGTCTGAAAGGGGAAATTAACAGTGCAACAAAAAAAAAAAACTTAGTGAGGATATAAGGCACCAGGATTTGAAGGAACCTGCACAAACAACCTACGTTTTGTAGACGACATGGTCTTGAAAGTAGAGACTCTAGACGAGGCAAGCTGTGACCTTGATCTCAAGGTGAACATAGCAAAGACAGAAGTGCAAATTATTAGCAATAAGTGTAACCTCAACATCATTGACATAGCCAGCAACAAACTAAAACAGGTGAAAGATTTTGTGTATACCTGGGGGAACAATAGCAGAAAACGGCACAAGTTCAAGTGACATTAAGAATCGATTTCAGGAAAGTAGGGGCAGCTTTCTATCAAAAAGCATTGGTAGCCACACAAAGATGCAAAGTTCTGTATCAAACACTTAATTCTCTTGATACTGCTTTTTTTTTTGGCCGAACCCTGGACGGTAACAAATGAAGATAGCAACAGGCTTCAGGTGTTTGAAATGTTATGCCTCCATCGCATAATAGGGGTGCTAAGACTCGACAAGATCCCTCCAAAACAAACATCAAAGAATCCCTCAAGCTTGATCAAGATGTTATGGACAAAGTCTCCACCAAAAGTTGCTCTTGAAGGAAAGGTCACAGGAAATTGACCCAGAGGCTGTCCATCTAAAAGATGGCTTGACTGCATCTCAGAGGACTGCAAAGTAAGATCAATAACAAGGCTGACAGATGCATCCCGAGTGGCTGCAGACAGAAAAACTTGGCATACCATCACCTTACAGAAGCCATCACGAGGTCCCCTGCCTGCGTGGACGGCACAAGTCAAAAAATTTAATTATCTTGTGAAGGAAAAGAAATCATATACATGTAGGTGAGTCAAATTAAAGAAAAATAAATTGATTAAGAATATATATAACTATAACTTTCTTATTTTCCAACCGCTTTTAGGAAACCTTCACTGTTTCGTCTATTTTATTTTTCTTGATTAATTCAATTCAAATTGCAAATGGCTCAGGCTTGCACTTTAAAGGGAACAAAATCCTTCATACTATTAAGTTACTTTTATTGTAAAGTTTCAAAAGATTTAAATATTGAGTCACTACACGAGTCCCGTCCAGTACTGGACGTGCTCCACACAGGCTCTGGCATGGCAATTCATGGCTTCCAGGTCATCTTGGGTGCATGGCTCTGACATGAGTGGGCAGACTAGCAGGTGTTCCATTGTCTGTTCTTTGCCGCATTCACATGTTGTTTGTCTCCTAAACCACACCTCTGTATACTCATCGTCTGTAGCCAGTTCTTAGGTGGTTGAGGCTTAGCCGGGTACTAGGCCAAGACTCGCCAGAGCCGGATGCAAGGGATTCCTTCGAGCTGAGGGAGAGTTTTTGTGGAGTAGTCTGGAGGTGAGGGCTGGTATTGAGGGGCTCTGAAGTGTGCAGGAAGCTGTGTCTGGATTTGAGCCGCTTGCCCACTGGCCGTTGTTTGAAGAGTGGGTGGAGTGGATTGTTTTCTTGTTTCACCTTTTCTTTCTGGGACAAGACCCACCTTCAGACGTGTGGTGGGGCAATACCGCAAAGCAGATACATGTCTTCTACTTTACTTGGCCTAAGGCGCCTTGGATCAAATCGAGTGGCTGTAATCACGCGTGCTACCTGCAACACGGCCTAGTTTGCGTAATATGTTTTGCTTTGTTGTAGCTTCATTTGTTACGTTTTCGTTTCCAAACTGTATTAATTTTTGTTGAGTTATCTTAAACCATATTTGACTTCTGGAACACTTCTAAACAAATGGGCCATACGCTCGACTGATCATGAAAATATTGTTTAATAGCTATAAAGGAATGGCACAAAATGTGAACTTTTTGAATGAAAGCGCCGTAAAAAAACAGTAACAACAACAGCAGCCTTCATTTTTCCTTTTATCCTCAAGCGAATTTTTTATTTCCATAATTTGAATACATATTTACATTAATGACTCAATGATTAAGTGAAACATAATATAGAAATTAAAGTATATACAACAATGCTACCAGCTTAGTATTATTTTCTTTGATTACAGAATCATGCCTCAAAAAAAATCTTAGCAACGACCCCAACCTCACAATCTTTTTAACGTAACATGTTATCATCAAAGAAAGATGGATATTATAAACTTCGACTTTTGAAATAAACAATATGAAGTGAAACAATAGGAGTGATCAAGAGGAAGGAAAAAGAGAGGTAGGGGATGAATTAAGACAAAAATAATAGAATAGGATTGTGGGAGGGGATTCAATAAAACAATCAACTTGAAGTTATATAAAAATGTGAGGAACAAAAAAGACCCAAAGTCTATCACAGGTTTGTCCTCAGATATATGAAATGAAAACAAACTTACACAGTTACACTCGTAACATAAGTGGTGAAATGTGACGTCATCAATAATCTATGTTTTGAATTTCTCATTTTTTTTCTTCATTTTCTCATAGGGCATCAAGAATAATGTCCAAATGTTGACAACCAATTAAATATGTTAAGTATTGGCTGAGATATGACCATCTGAATAAATATATCCTATAGGAACTTGGTGTTATTTGCTCTGGCTCCTAATGGTTTTAATTATATATTACATTCCTTGGTCATGCTTTGCTTAAAATGGATTATAATATTATGTCCATCATACAGACAGAATGAATGGAATGTGTATTTTCGTTATATTATATTGCAAGCAAATGGCGGAATAGTAAACAATATGAAAGATGAAGATGGAAAATGACATTGGCAAAAAGATAAAAAAGAGAGAGACAGAGAGAGAGAGAGAGAGTGAGAGAAAGTTGGGCGCTTCATTATAATTGGAATAGTGTTATTATTATCATTATTAATATCATTATCACTACCGGTATTATCTTTGTAATCATTCTAAAAACAACAGAAAAAAAATCTGGAAGTTTTTCTATTTAAAGATAAACTTGAGTTCTGGTAAAAAAAGAAAATGAATTCTCACAGAATCTAACGAAACTTACACTGAATGTTCAAGATTTCAAATAAATGTCATGTCCAAACAATTTTGGAAGAAAATGTATACTGGCTGAGAAATGAGCATAGAAAGATAAGGAAATCAGGGTAGTACTAGCCCCGACACCATGTGTGTTGTCCCATATACATCTTTCTGTGTAAGTGATTGTTACTTTACCAAGACTCTGCCAAATTTATGATGATTTTGATGAAATCAGAACCTTGCATTACACACCATTACTTACATGCTACATGATCAACTTTTCTGATCCATTCCACACCTTTTCTTTCACAATGCAATCGCATTACCAGAACTCAAGTTTATCTTTAAGAATAGAAGTAATATCTTTTGTGCTGGTATGGTGGCCCTGGTTCTGATTTCAGGAAGAAGAAGATGAAATCCTGCCATTCCTGCGCAGTTTTCGACACTTGCCGTTTACTGCATCACGAATGCGGCGGAGATTCATCGGGGCATCGAAGCGAGGAAATGATTTCCTAACTTGCGATAGAATCGCCTTGAACCGATCGTCGGCAACGAGGGAATCAAGTGGTGGCTCTACGTTTCGATCACCCTTGTAGCTGAAGTTGCCGAGCTCATCGGGCTGGATGACCATGCTCATGAGTTTCAGAAGGAGGGCTCTGCCAGTGGTTGCTAGATGAATCGCCCGCTGGAACCGTCGCTTGTCGACAGGAACTGCATGCTTGGAATCGCCTATCAGGATAAGCGACTCGTTGCCTTCAACAGCTTCATAGGGCTGACCCCGCTTCTTTGTCTGCTTTGAGCGTTCCACGACTACCTTATGGAGTTCCACCAGGAGAGTCTCCATCCTCGACACCGTATTTTTCATTTTGTGGAGTTCGGCTTCAAAAGCGTGCAGCTTAGAATCGATGGTGTCTAGATGCTGACTAGAGGCTGCTCCAATGTCTTTGTCCCTCAATGATGTCTCAGATAGACTCATCCTCGGATTGAAACTCTCATCGTCAGATGGATGTGTATGTGATTTAAACAGTATTTCTGCAAATTTATCAAAAGTTTTCAAATGAATCAATAATGCATATTTCATATCTTGTCGATAAAAAACAAGAGCGTATTGGAAAGTGAATTATTTTTTCCTTGATAAATACCAAAAGTTTCTGGCAGAAAAAAAAAGTAAATGTTTTCAACCTACTGTCTAAACGCTATGATTTGTTTAACACCCATCTCAATTTTGGACAGCATGTCATATTATTGAATTTTTGCGAAAAGTCTGTTTTTTTTTCTCATTTTCTATTTTCGCTTATTTAAAAAATACATATCCACTGAAGCTGATTTTTTTTTCTAATCACCAATAATATTGCCTTGTATTAGTATAAGATTCACCCATAAAAAATTGTTCAAATAAAACTAAAATTGTTAATGAAAATGGGCGTGGTCATATTTATTGATCATAATTCTCATAAATGATTTTTTTTGGGGAAAAAGAGATCACCTCCCTTATTTCAAAATCATGCCTTGGACACTTAATTATTTGGGAATTGCTAATAATAGAAAAAAGTAAAGATGAAACTGAGAATAATCGATTTTTTTATCATAACTGAATCACAACGAACCAAGTATCATTAGATAATAGTCAAAGTCACATATCATCACAATATAATTGAAGCACAAATCAGTTTCATTGACAATTAACCATGCATGAAGTCTTTCGTCTATGGCTGATCGTCAACGAAACGGAGTTAAGTGTTTTGTCAATTCTGTTTGTTGCTACAGCAAGCAGCCAGTGAAAACTAATTTTTTAAATAAAATTAAAACTTTGTTATTCCTTTCTCATTTTTCCTGATTGAGGTGTCATATATGAAAGGGCATAAATTGAACTTTCTAGAATTTTGATTTTCTCCTCGAAATTCAGATACCGTCCGCCAAATGACTTTTTTGCTCCCTCTCTTCAAATTGATTTTAATCACTCATGCATGAAATATGCATGATATGATTGGCATCAATTGAAAGAGGAAGATCTAAGCTTAACAAATATGTGTCATTTAATCATGATTGAGATTAAGTTAAGATTAAACATTAATAATTCTTGGTTCTGTTTTTTCTGGGACGCACTGTATATACTTTTTAAAATCACCCTAAAAAAAATGTTTCAAGAGAGAATGCAAGAGGCAAAATTAACCTTAAACCTTTTCCTACAAAAGTTGAGGGATTGTCACAGAAGTCTAATACTTGAGGTACGAGTATGTCTACCAATACAGTGTGCATCTAAAAAGCATATCCAAGTTTGGTAGCTTCTAATTAGGAGGTTACAACCTATGTGACTTTGACTATGATCTAATGATACCTCGTTTGTAACTGGGCTGCCATAAAAGGCTGAGCCTTACGTTTTTCAAACAGTATTGTCAAAATCCTCTCATATAAAATTTGGGGTGCAGCAGCAAATTTTATCTCAAGCCATCGTGCATCTGCTTTCTCAGTTAAAAAACAAAGGCTGACTTATTAGCATTGATTTGGGGCATAAGAATAGAAATTAGAAAAGGTGTTGTCATTGTAAGCATTGTAAACACAGTGGAAACTCATTAAAAAAATCTCTGATATAACAAGGTATCTGTTAAAATAACAAGGTAATTATGCTGGGCCCGGCTCTTCATATATTTTTTCCGTGATATGAAAAGGTAATTTCCATGGTCCCTCAGTGACGAGATTCCACTATTTTCTCTTTTTTGGTGACGACGCTATCTCGGTTAAAAATTTGCATCCCTTATTTGGGATGTTATCCTTTTTCATGAATGTCTACTGTTCTTTAATGCCTAGGTCACAATGTACACCCAACCCCGTACAATTTTCCCTATCCGGCATGTGTGGTCACATATTCTGCGGCGCCCGGTGAAAAATGGTTTAGCGAAAATGCAAGGCCGGGTGCCAACCGGTAAGCTTACGAGCTCAGTCCGATAAACAGGTGGACCCCATGGCACTCGCAGTACTACAATGAATGTGTCCTCTGACATTTGCGCCTCCATTGAGATTGTCAGAGAAAATCGTGAGGGGCATGTCCGCAAACCAACAACAGCCCCTTTATGTGCTTTCTACAGTCTAACAGTCGATGAAAACGCCAGGAGAATTGGGAGCAGCCAACTCAGCACCACGGCGCCCGTAGGGTGCTGGCTGGGCATGGACAAACATTTCCAAAATGTCTGTTTTTACTTGTCGTACAGACCCCTGAGTGTATATGTGAAAGCCCTATAAGGCTGGATCACATACATATAGCAGCGGCAAAGACCCAGCGAAAGGCCGAAGGACATGAAAATCACAACATTTTGGCGGCAAAGCTACGGCAAAAGGGGAAAACCTAGATGGTAGATTCGATGACGGCTGGGAACGACCTTCAGCGACAACATGACAGCAAAGGACATAAAGCTGTGACAGGGAATGGAGTCTAGCGATCAAAATCGGATGTTGTCTGGGCGGTGAGTGACGATGTCTTGACGGAGCCCGGTAGCTAGGAAGGAGGTCAGACTGCTGGCTGCAGATTGGCTGGCGGGTGACTGTGGATTGGGGCGTGGCATATTGCAACCTGACCCTTGCTCCGTCTTCCATGTTGATGAAAAAGCTTTGACAAAAAACAGGGGACATTTCTTTTTATACAAACTTCAAAATTGCATCGTGCCGGACAGTCTTAAATTTGACGCCACAAAGCGTGAAAAATTGCAATAAAAGTTTAAATTCATGGACCATAGTTGCAAAATCGTAACCCATCGCAAACTACCATTCCAATGAGTAATCTACATTCATCACCCGTCACCCTCCTGCCAAAATTTGCAATTCATCGTCTCACCAAGATAATTACAATCGTTACTTGCCGCAATATGTCATCAGGGTTTGAGATGTGACGTCACTTGCCGTTGTTTATGTCAATGGTCGTTGACAACAACTACCAACAAAATTGTGACGACCTCAAAATGACTAGAGACGGAATTGCACGACATGGAAACGTCAAGGAAATGAGGGCTGCGGTCTCCGACAAAATCCGAACGGAAACACAACAATGTTTTTTGCCGCCACAAAGTTTTTTGACGGATGAGACTGATAATTTTGACCGTCTGTGATTGCTAACAGATTTGTCAGCAACAATTGAAGGCAACACACAATGATTGGCGGAAATTCAAAATTCAATTCGCAGCTTAACGAAGCTTGCGGTACCCTCCTATTCATCATAGTGTGAGCCAGTCTTTAGGAGTTATCAACATACATGCATTCTCTTTTGCATTTGAGTTGAGTTACCTTTGAGTTTTCATGTGCTATTCAAGATAAATGCCTCACGTACCTAACGTGTGTGGAATGATGCAACGGACAAATGAGTGGATAGATCTTGGATATCACGAGAAAAGAAATCAATTGCTCTTGAAAATATTGTAACGTTACCTTAAAACATCATACATGGTCTTTTGAAAGCTCAATCACACTCCATCACTTTAAACAATGAAACAATGAAGCACTCAAGCAAGAAGGAGAATTCACGTTTTTTTTAAGGATTTCAGACCAAGTGACACATGTATAATCCACATTGGTTCGATCAGTCCAACCTTGGTGCAAAGAGATTTTAACAGCACTTAAAGACCCTGGTGCCCTAAAATCCATATCAGAAAAAGACAATGAACAGGGTATCACACAACAGAACAAGTTACTTTTTATTACCCGGTATGGAACAGATTTCAATGTCAGAGTGATTGTGACCTTTTAATTAGGAGCTAATATCAAAATTGGGTGTACATTGTATACTTTTTATATGCACTGTATAAGAAATTGCAGCTGAATCATGCAAATTACAAAAGACTAACATTTTCTATTTTGATCTGATATTGATTTTTTTCTGCTGTTAGCACTGACTTTTTAAAAATCATTAAAGGGAAGATCCACCCTTATATTATGAAAACAAATGCGTTTGTTAAAATTATGAAAATGTAAGGGCTACTTTAAACAAACAGAACTTTGCATTCCTCGCTCATTTTTCCTGATTGAGGTGTCATATGAAAGGGCAGAAACACAACTTTCTAGAAATGTGAATTTTTCTTCGAAATTCAGATTTCGCCCGCTAAATGTCTTTTTGGTTTCCTTCCTTCAAATTGCTTTTAATCACTCATGCGTGACATATGCATTATCTGAGTAGCATGACATGAAAGAGGAGACTCTAAGCTTTCCAAATATGTATCATTCATTAATTATGGTTGTGATTCAGTTACATGTATATCATTCCGGGGGGTTTCAATTTGAAAGTCTGGTTTCTTTGATTGATAATTAACCCCTATCCTGTGTATTTACAAGCAAAAGATTTTAGTTATCAGGATCAGGTCATATCCCCTTTTGAATGGTTTCACATGCCATTACTAAACACTAAACTCATTATAATTTGACAAATAATACCTTTACAATTATGTTCATGGGATGTCGTCTGCTGGGGCAGTATTGGTCTGTATTGTGACGTCATTAAAACATCTCTTGTATATCCCAGATACTATGGAGGTGGTTGTATTTGTATTTTCATAAATCACCCGATTTGTAGTTGACCTAAAACGTGTACAATGGCCATCTGTTAGCTTACCAGTTTCTCGTGATAATTAGTTGACATATTTGTGATTTTCTTTGAATTTCACCTTTAATGGGATTTTGCTCATTTTCTACTTTCATTAAAACTATTTAAATATCAGGATGGACTTCCCCTTTAAGGATTTGATTTGCCTTGAAGATGAAAGAATGTTGATCCTACCTTCAGGAATCGATTGCTCAGTTCTTCCTCTTCCTCCTTCACCTTGAGTTGTAATAAGTTCAACTATCTCTCCCTCATCTTCTTGCTTTATGGTGGCACATACCATGTCTATAAGAAAATGAAATCAAGAAGAAACGTTCAAAATCTTTCTTTTTAATTGCTGTGCATTAGCTATATATTTGAGGATTTCGAACTATTCTTTATATCACTTTGTCTATTTTTGAGACCATGCCAATTCTTGGGGTGCAACTTGATGTTCAAGATATTAAATGCTGTTTACTTTTGGGTTGTTCCCTTCCTTCTGAATATAGGCCTAGTTACATGTATCTTCAACATCCAAAATAAACTCTTAACACAAAAGAATAAATCAGTTAATTAATTGAAAGTTACTGAAAGTGATTTAATGAGATGGTCTGACTATGCTTCAACTTCAATTACTCCAGGCTCTGGATTAGGGTTAAGGTTGTAATTGAATTTTAGGTGAGGTAGGTAAGGATCAGATTTAGGTTATGACAATAATAATATTATAATAACAAAAATAATAATGGTGGCTTGTTATATAGTGCACATGTCCGTCACGTTATGACGCTCCTGGCGCCGTCCCGAGGCAGCCACTGCGGCACTCTACCTTTTCCAGGGCTTATTTATAGTGTTCAGTCCAAGATTGAAGTTTGGTTGGTTGGTGTATGAAACTGACCACAGAGCAATTGTCACCGAATCTTGTGTCATAACAACAATAATTGCTCCTGGTCAATTAAAAAAAAAGGGAAAAGCTATCGGCGGTCTCGCCTGCATTACGCAATTTGATATGATGAAACATTGAGGTTGGGACATTATTTATGGGCAGGGTTGCCCATTAGCTGACCCCAAAAATGAAATCCTCTAAATATAATCAGCATTTTGAGGTGAATATCGACTAAGAATTATCTGAAGAATTGTACTATAATTTGTACCAACACTGATAACTTTAATGAAATATGAACAAATAACAAAAATTGATTTATTAATTCTCATAATATGATAATAATAATAGCTACATGTAGTTCTTATATAGCGCTTTTCAGGACTGAAGGCCTTATCAAAGCGCTTTATAGATATATATTATTACCCCGGTCATTAGATCCAGGCTTACCCTGTGAAAACATAATCCAAGTCTACTGACCTAAAATGACCTAAAATGACCTTGACTTTGTGACCTGGAATTTTTGTCACATGATTTGTGATACCAGTAGTTTATAACCCTTGGGTACATGTTTCATGGAATTGGAACAAACCCTTTTGAAAATATGCTACAACAAAGTCTAAGTTTGCAGACCTGGAATGAAATTGGACCTTGACTTTGTCACCTAAAAGGCTAATCACATAATTGGTGATACTTGATAACTCTTATGTTCAAGATTTTCTTGGAAAATGAATGCATACTTTCAAAACTACCGGTATGTTAAAAATTCAAAATCTTAACCATTGGTTAAATTTTTGATGTTAATGCCACAACTTGGTCTAAGTTTGTTGACTTAAAATGACTTTTGACCGTAACTTAATGACTTGAAATTCTACTCACATGATTGGGGATACTTGATAACCCTTTAGTCCAAGTTGCATTGAATAAAAACTTATACTTTTAAAAGTATATTAAAAATTCAAAAATTTAACCTGATAATGCCACAACGTACTGTAAACACTGTTATTTTGGCGTGATTAATTTTCGCGCTGAGCGACCCCATAATATATTTGTGACGATTCACATTCACCTAAAATGTAATTAAATTGTAATCATGTAGTTGGAAGAATTAAGGAATCGATCATATCATTTTTCCCCAATTTTCATCATCAATAATGGTCTGTTTTCACTCAAATTTTCAGATCATCTTTCATTGTACATCTTGCATTGAAGTCCCTATCTTAGCACCATTTTCTCTTATCTGACCAATGTTAACAAGTCCCTTTAATTCTTAACTAATTTACTTTCTTGTCAGGTACACAAGGGGTTTTAATTAATTTTCCCCAAAATCATTCAATACTAGGAAGTATAAAATGTGGTTGAAATGCTTCAAAAAAGGAACACACTGCACCAGAGTGCATCTATAAACCCTAGACCCCAGCCACATTGGACTTCATGCAATGCATGCATCAGTACATACTTTTTTTCATATTTCTATTCCACATTTTTGATTTGTTGTTGTTGTTTGTTTTGTTTTGTTGACCACCCTGAGTGCCATTGTACAATAGAATTCTCTTGATAACTGCCTGATACCTCGTTCAGTTGAAGAGTCTTGTCCTTCTGTACTTGAGAGGGATTCAAACATGTCTGTGTCAACTTCTTGTTTGATGGTGAGGACCACACCTGTTATAAACAAAGTAAAGATATTTTCATATTATTTGAGAAATAAAATTTTATCTGGTTACCTATTATTGGCATAAAAGAGAATAATGAATAACCAAATAAAATATGATATGCCTATAACTCACAAGAATAAATGTGATTGTAGGAATTAGGAAACAGAGGGAAAAGAATATTGAAGGACACGTATACAATAGATGTATGCAATTAGATCTATAATAGGGATATTTTCAGTTTTTGAATGGACTTTGCCACCAGGCACTATAAACATGACAGACAAAGAAACTGAAAAAATATACAGTTCCTCATTCTACCCTCCACAATTGCTATAGTAGAGGGAACATCCCTTCACTGCTTTTGTGTAAAAATGTGTAGAACAGGTGAATATGCATGTGACACCTGTTCTACAGATTTTTACATAATAGCAGTGAAGGGATGTTCCTTTGTCTACCATATTGGCGAGGGTAAAATGAGGAACTGTATATTTTGTCCGCTTTCTTTGTCCGTCATGTTCATATTGAGGAGTGTGCCCCAAGGATGCATCCTCCCTATTCAAAAACAGACATTCATATTTTCTGGTTGGCTCAAACAATTTATTGTTTGATTTTTGTTTTAAGGAATATTTAACCCGCATAGCAAACTACTCTGGATAAAAAGAGAGAAACAAAAGGGTGAAAATTAGACAAAAAATAAGAAAGTTATTAATTTTCCAAAGTTGTAAATACTAAACATACAGTATGGGCATTTCAAATTGGCTGAATCTGTAAAGTCACTTTAACGAACTGCTGGACAACTTTCCTATTTGTTCCAACACACAAAATGACTAAAACATCAATTTTTCAAAATCTGTGACTTTTATTTTTCCTTCAAGAATCTATAGCATACCATCTTGAGTTACAAGCTGACCCTCACATCTCAATCCATCTGAACCTGGAATGGAAAGACTTGTCTCCTTCTCAACTTCTCCTTCCTCCTTGATGCAGATGTGTCCTGTACATGTAAAAAATAAAAATCATCAAAAGTCTTGATCATTACAGACTTATCATTTCTATTTTAATCCAGAGTGAAGTAGATGCTTGCCTTATATATGAATATGCAAATTGTGTTTTTTAATATTCATGTTTTATGCATAGATCTGTTAATGGAGGTTG
>BEXV01005014.1:2925-18044 GCA_003118195.1 Hemicentrotus pulcherrimus | reverse complement strand
CATGTTGAATCAAGGTCTTCAAATAACATGGATGTAGGTGTTTACCTAAAACTAATATATTGATAATAATTATTGTAATTATGATAAAACTACTTCATAAGTATTAATAGTGACGATGAAAATGATATAAAGGAAGACAAGTAATAAGATAAAACTTTATGAACACTGTACAACTGAACACCATACGGTGAAATATATGTGGAGGAATCCTGGTCTAAATAATAAGGCACCGGACTATTGGTCACAAGGTACGGGATTTCACTTCCTTACATATCTCTGACTTTCCATGTCAAAACATTAATCTACATGTACCACGCTCCATCCAGGTGAGGTAAACGCCTTCAAGGTATGAATAATATTGTTGAAGATCAAGAGCGTCTAAATAGCACCCATGCTGAAGTCCGGTCCTTAGTATGTGAGCGCTGGAAGTAGATATTAAAGATGTCTTGCTCACATACATAAGTGCCGTGATGGGGCTTGAACCCTCGATATTTGCATTTCAAGTTAAGTATTTTTTTTAAAAGCTCGGCTAGGATATATTGTCTAAGTGTCTTGAAAATCAGAGGGTCATCATACGACAGACGTCTGTCATTGATCATACAGAGGTCAGCTATAGATAGCTATATTTGTTTTATCTGGTGAGAAGAGTCTTTCATACTTGGAATTCAAGATAATTGCTATTTGCTGTCACCCAATAGCGATAGTCGAATAACCCTTTTTAAAAAAAATTTAGATAACAGTTATAATCCACTAGAAATCAACAATCTTCCCATGTTAAGACATTTATTAGATCACGGCATATCTACAGATATTTTTTTAAACAAGTGTCAAGCAGCCTCTTCTATGTGCGATTTGTAGAGCTAAGAGCGGTTTTCCTATATTTCCACTACTGTGATCATCTTTAAAGAATTAGTGTGTGATAAATTACATAGGAACGGTTTAATTTGTTGATGATGAATGACGAAAAACAAGATTAAGAGTCGCGTCCCCACTTATTTGATTTGATTTGATTTATTTATTTATGTTTGATTTTCTTTTTGTTTTGCATTTTCACAAATATATCACACACAAAAAAACATTGCAAATTTTACACATTTGAAAAAAATATAATGTAGAATATTAAAAGTAACTACTTATCAAAAACAAAATATCAAACAGGAGGGTTGACAAAGTAAGGTTGATTGCATAATTATCACTCTTTTACAAATAATTCTTCCGTTTCATCTAATTTCATAAATGAACGAGGTTATGAAAAGTTCGTCAGAAGGAAGAAATATATATGTGTGTGTATATAAATCAAGGGACCTGGGTTAGTTCTAGGCCGAGACATTCGGAACAGCATATTGGAACTTTGATCTGATAGGCCGTGGGCCGAGCGCGATTTTAGGGCTTAGTTTTCTTTTTTTGGACTGACTTTGTGGTACAAAGTTTTTGGTAACCAGAAATAAGGATAAAAATGCACACATCCCAAATCGGCTTGTTCCCGCGACTCAATCCTTGTCGTTTGTATAAAATAGAAGTTTAATTGACAAGTTATTTAGAGCAATGTGCGTGAACGAGACCACCAACTCTCCGTTCGAACACGTGTATAAACTCACCGTGCGACGAGAGTGAAACAGCACATTTACCGTCTCCGTCGTACGAAGAAATTATGTAATCCATTCGAATATTTCCCCAAACTAATCACATTTACTCATATAGATGATATGATTTTGCAAATATAAACTGCGAAAACTAATGAAAACCTCGTCAGGGTGAAAATATACTGAAAACGGGCGCTCAGAGCTAACATTTCTTTCATGATATTTCCCATACTTTTTCAAACAATTTGATACCATTTTTATCTCTTTATGACTATTAATAACCTGATGAGAATCCATTTAAGATAAATGCCCGTGCGCGCGAGCTCTTTTAATACATACCATATATGGGCAAAAACATGCCTAATCAAAATTCCATATAGCTCTTTGGAATGCAACGGGACCCTCGATTTTTTTTTCGTATTTAGATAGAGTATGAGTGGGAAATAGGATTTCATGTCTCATTTGGCCATTAAATGTATCGTGACATCATCATATTATGGCCTTGGAACTCAAAATACGAATTTGCATATTATGACGTCAGAATATTTATGGAAAATTGATTGTATCTCTGTAAATATTGATCGAATTTCTTCCAAATTTCGATATGCTGTAGCTAGGCAATTCCCTACAAGCTCGGTAACCCCCATTTTTCATTTTAATGACGTCATCATAAAAAGAATTAAGATTAACGGGCACATATGAGAAATTTCATAATTTGCGTGTTATGCCTATAAAAGGTGAATTTCGTTCACGTCATGAACGTAATGAATCTACATGATATTGTTTTATAAGAATTTTTAAGTAGTATCTCGCTTTTTTGCTCTCTATTTTGTCTAAAATTTTAGTTGACCAGCCCACCTATACTTGTTCCAAACATGTCTAGTTTCTTTCTGTTTTCCATCTTTCTCTCATCGGAAAAGTAATTAAACGAACTGATTTTTTGAACCAGCAGTGAAGGCAATAACTGATTTTCAAAAATTTCTGAATTTGTATTAGGTTTCCGGTGTTCAGCGACTGATCGTATAACATTCGTCAGCTGCCCGACAATATCTCAACCGAATATCGTCCGATGCAAAACAAGGGGATCAGTGAACTATTAGTGCATTCTATGTATCCCGGTTTCTTAAAAGGTTCGATCATATACCACGCGGTTACCCATGGCAATGACAAACAAAAATGGCATAAACCTCTATTATAATTATAATTGATTAATCAGGGGCCTATGGGGGCTAAACCGGACAGCCATCGTCGGGCTGAGAACAATTTTTAAATGAGGCGGTATTCAGATACTGTTCTCGTTATTAAGGAAGTATTCCAATAAATTTCTTCACCGTCAGTCAGTGAGAGAGTCAGAGAGTTATAATCCATTTACCTTTCTCTCGTATTTTCTGATATTGATTCTAATTTTGCCCTAATCAAGGGTGTCTTGCATTTTGGGTGTCCGGCAGGCACTACCTATCCTTCAAAACGTTTTTACAATAGTCATTGATAATACATGGCGCTATTTTTGAAAAGTTTTCTTTAAGTTTGAACTGGTTACTTTCTTGCCACTTCAGCTCGTTTTTGTTGTTCTTCTTTTTTTAACACTCACTATGTATTAAATCTTTTGAATCAAGGTAGATCAATGAGTGGAGTATATATTTCGTATTTGTTTTCACTTATTACCTAAATGTATTTTCATGTAAATATTTTATTCATCATTTGTCCTTGTTGTTGTTATGTGTGTGTATTCACGGCCTTTCGGCTAGGATAGGCCCCCGTGCTTAAAAAAAATATTAAAAAAATAAAAACGACAATGGAATTTGGTGCGTCTGGATGGCACAACCCACCAATTAAGCATATGTCAGTGGTCATCCATGAAACAGGGTGTAATGATCTTTAATTTCTACCATGTTTGATCTAGTTACATATTCTGCTTATCCAACTCATTCTTTTGCATAAAAAAGGGCACTTGGCAGGTACCCCGACAGTTTACCCTAATAAGGCCGGGGGGCCATTATGCCCCCCCCCTCTCCACGATTGTTCTGATTGTCCGGGAACGCTTATGGATGGCGCCCCACCGCTCGCTGACTTTTTTCTTTCGAGTCGTGCGCATCTTTAAACAAAATATATAATTGTACCTACAGTTACAAGGTCACGTGAACATGGCAAATAGAATGGGTTGGCTATTTCGGGAGAAGCTCTCAGATTATCTGCACTACATTTTAAAGGAAACTATTAAAATGGGATGAAAGGTCATTTTTTCCGTAACAGCACAATTATCTCTCATGCACTCATTTCTTCATTACCTTCGCGCGCAGTCAGTCGATCTGAGACTTATTCTCAGGAGTGGAGTCGATATTCGGTAGAGGAAAATGACTTTAGTAGTACAGACAGTTGCGGATGCGACTGAAGCTGGTGTGAGCGGAGTATTTAAAATCTTAAGAGGAATTCGAGATGGCTTTAGGAGTTTAGGAGTTGGTCAATTTAACACGACGAAGATCGTAAATTTCTCGCATAATAAGATCTATGTGACCGCAGATTTCTATGATGTTAGCATTGACAGTGAAGACAATCTCGGACGCCAAACTGCAGCCATTGGGAAACGTAGCCGTGTCAAATTTAAAACGAAGAAAAAACTCGTATTAGTAAAAGCTTACAAAACGAAACCCAACGGTAGCGAGGCGGATGCTAGCAAAGAAGACAAAACTGACCACACGTTTAAAATCAAATCGATGACAGATGGGCAGTTATCCATCGACCAAATGACGAAAGGATTACTATTTTATCGATGAGAATACAGGTGAGTTTTTTTTTTTAAATAATTGTTTAAGAAAGGTATTTCAATATACCTTTCTTTAGTGCTTATTTTACAATACATTTCTGAGTCTGGATAGAATTCCTTTTGTCAGTTAACATGTACGATATGATCAAGAAGTTTGCTGTATCATTTGAAACATCAGCTCTGGACGATTTTCAAAATAGAAAATTCAATGGGGATAACTTTTTCGATGATAAAATGGACTTTAAAAACACACTTTAATTGAGCTGGGATAGATCCATTTTATCTATCGCCACATAATTGAGAGTGACCCTGTTTTTATCGATTTTTTTTTCTTCAGAACGGAAGGAGAAGATCTGGATTCTGTATAAGCATCAGTCTGACTACAAGTGAATAAAGAATTACGTTTCATGCACCTCATCATCAGTCCTGTTCATCCTTAATATGATATTATATGTACAACCAAACCAGTCATCCCTCTTAACACTTCAAGTGGCCTCTACGATTTTAAGCGTCCAATGAAGGTTTTTACGTAATTTTGTTTTAACAAGATAAAGCGTGTACATTTTGGTGCAGAATCAATTGATGGTAAACTAATGAAACAAATGACAATCTTTGTCCGAAATTGTCTTTAAATGAAGAATGGCACTGTAATGGGTAACTTTATCAATTATGGTTATTGGTGATAAAGTCGATGTTTTCAAATATCATCTGCACTCCACTGGTTAAAGCTAATTGTTCAAAAGGGAACACATTTATATATGAAGAATGAAGGAGACTATTTTGTGAGCGATTAAATTTGTCGTGTATGTTTTGCATATAGGATAGACTGTAATACCATTTTTTACATTAAATAGATAAGGACAAATGTTTCTTTCTTTGATAATACCTATTGCAATTAATCTTCAAGTCTTTGTTGATGTGTGGGCTGGTAGAGCAGGGTATTAACCCTCATCATATATAATGATATTAACACTATAAACTACTACACGATGTATTATAAATACAGAAAATGGTTAAGTCTTATCAGCAAGGGGGGCTCACTTGTGGAAGAAAAGATATAAAACATTCTAACTATACTACTGAAGAACAATTTAAAAATAATCCTGCAATTGTTGGGCCTTGAAATAATTTCAAAACCGTTTTATTTGGGCTAGGCGGGGGGGGGGGATGTACAGATTTTGACATCGACCTTCTATTGAGTAATAGCCTACTCAATGTGAATAACGCTTAATTCTGTAAACTTGATGTAATTATTATTTTTCTCTGTATCCGTATTCATATATTAATCATCTAAAGTGATGTCATGAAACTTATGTTAAAGGGATCGTTTAACAATAAAATCTGAGATACACGGTCGTACATGTTACCAGTATCTGTGATATGGTGTAATATTGAAGCCTGACACAATTGCGCTTCAAAATGATCAAGAAGTGCCTCAAAAAACTAAAAATCTTTGAGTGACCGGTTTTACCATACTCGTTTTCCCCCAATAGACTGTAGTACTATGAAAACCGTCAGGCGAACGGTTTTCAAAATTTGTAATTCCAATCATAAATATATTGATAATCAGACAGGCGATCGGCTAGTAAAAGTCATGGGATTTTTGACTGACCTAACAATTTATAATTATCATTGCAGCATGAGCTAAATCCAGAATTTTGTTTTAGAATCGGAAACAAAGTTACCGAATCCCTTTATTAAAGTGAAAGTAAGCACATTAATACCTTAAACAAACAAAAAAAGAAGATAAATATCAATACGAGTTAAACTTTGGGATATTTATCGCTTGGAGTTTACACCTTTTAGTTTAGTTGGGGTTGTTTACTGATAATTCTATAATATTGATTTACATTCGCATTTTAATACCCCTTTAGGATTAATACCATTTACATTATTTGTATGCTACCTTTATTGTATTTGCATTTTGTTTATACATATATATATATACCTACACTTCATTATAGAAATGATGCATGCGAATGACTTCATTTTATATACGATCTATTCGCTCTTGTTGAGGCTCTTACGTGTAATACGTGGGAGAGTATCGGTAAATGAATCACACGTACCCCGTTTGACCAATCATTTGATTAGGATCTAGGAGTAAGTCGTATGAAGCTATATATATACATTATGTACAAGAAGGGTACTATATGCACTTTATATCTACATTGTGAAGTTATGTTCCTTTGTGTGTTTGTTTGTTGTGTTCCGAAACCCACGTGTTTACGACGTGATATAATCAACCAATTTCAATTTCCGTTGCTTTTTGATATAGGTGATGTTTTTGTACAACTATTTGATACAAATATCGAAATACAAACATTCCCGTTTGGAATTAACTATAATGTGTACTGTTTTATCTAAGCTTTGGAATAAAATACCTAAAATCAATTGTATTACTGATTCCTTCGGGGCTATATCTTCGCAAGAATGTATTTATTTGATCTCAAATCTAAAGGCTAATTAGTACCTTGTTACGTCATACAAGTGTGCGTGTGTGGGAAAGTGTGGGTATTCTAAATTTCCAAGGACAGAGCGATATAGCAAATGAAGCCACTGCGTTTGACCAGGTGTGGTCGACAAGGACGTTTATAACCTTCAGTTTGTTTTGTTTGCTGAATCATTGGTGATGTTTGCCAAGTTTATGAAAATAGTAATTATTTTACAAACCTACAAGAAAGATGGTGATCTTTCCAAATTGAAACCTTTAACATTTCTTTTTCTTCTCCAAAGTACATCTACAAGATAAAATCATGTCACGGTCAATTCATTATCGTCAGGAATAGTTCAATGACAGCTAGTTCACTAAAACTGTCGATTTAATCTACTCTATTAAAGTCCATATCCTACTATTTTCTTCATTCATTTTGCAAACTGATTGAATTCAATCACGAATTTGCTTCTTGCATCTTTCATAGCCATCTCTAAAGGGGTTTAGTCATTGTCCGTACTTTCAGCGAGGCAACCAAATGTCAGTAGTCATAGCTTAGGGGGGATTTCAAAATCAGGTACAATTTGTCTTCCCCCCCCCCCCCAGGCCTTAATTGTGCATACTTTTTTTTCTCGATTTCCTCTTTACGTACAGGCGTATGAGTTTTTACTACAACTCTTGGAACAGCATAAAAGATCATGATTTACAAAGCGGTTTCAGTCTTTTTGAATTGCCATGATGTACCTTTACATTAACAATATATGAAGGACTTAACAAAGACTATCCTCATTTTATATCTTGTCTTGCGTTTAACCCATTGTAATTTCGGTGAATGGTTAATAATTAGCCCAGTATAAACTAGTTATTACATAAATCCATGAAACGCCAGGGTCTTTTAAGTTTTCCAGGATAGAGATGATAACCAAAAATTAGGGCAAGTCGTTTGACCTGGTTTGAACGACCTATTTTATTCTAAGAAATGTAGACTTAAGAAGATGTTATCATTTATGTATTTAAACAAGATTGTATAAATGATTTTGTTTCTCCATTGTAGAGGACTTTTATAACCATCCGTTGTATTTGCTGAATTTCTTGTGACGATTGCTTATCAAGTACTTCAAAATCGTAGTTGATATTTTATAAACCCTTCATATAACCTGAAGAAAGCTGATTATCTATTATCATTAAAACGTTTAACACATTTGTTTCTTTCTCTGAGGTACATCGGATACAATTATTTGTTGGCTTTTAGACATCTAGTTAATTTATCTAATCCAATGGTAATAATCAACTTGCACTTCAAACTAAGATGTTTGTTGACAATATAGATATCTTAAGTGTTACTGAAACATGGCTCAGTGATGCCATCTTTGATGGTGAACTTGGTGAACTTGTCAAAGCCCCATGGTAAACTTTTGGTTCACCAAGAGGTCTGAAAACTTGACAAACTTGACGTTATAAACCTTATGATCACACCAGTCCTTAAAAGGACGTTTTCATGGATAATATTTTAAGTCAATATTCCAAAAAGAAAAGGCGACCGACTGACCGACTTTTCCTCCGACACCTTAAACCCATAAAGTTTGATACCCTGGAAATTGTTTTTCTGATCCGTCATATACACAAGTTCCCCGACATCACATTGAAATGCGTGTATTACAATTAAATCCCCTTTAAAATGTTGGGAGCCTCATAGAAATGATGACAAAATTTCACTTAATCTGTATTAAAAAGGATGTCATTTAAGACATATTTCTGAAAGGATTTTCAAAACAAAAGTGTTTTAAGTCAAATATCGATGGAAGAATATTTAATTTGAGTTTCTGAGTACAACATAAAACTCAAATTATGTATTTTTTTGGTTAATATTTGTCTTAAAACACATTTTTTTGGGGGAAATATTTCCAGAACTGTGCCTTTAATGACATCCTCTCTCACATTATGATACTATTTAAGTAAAATGTTGCCATCAAATCTTTGGCGAATTCGGGGTTCCCAACACTTTGGAGGGGCTCTAACTTTAACTGGGATTTCGGCGATTTTGTAATTAAAAATAAGCTGCCAGAGGTACACGAGCATTCGTCTACATCAATAACCAACTACTTGTATTGGCCAAAATTAATCTGATTGAATCTTTGTGCAGCACAAAACGTGCGACCATTCGGCACAAGGGTCTGAAATTTCAAACTATTACTTAGGTGATTGCAATCACCTTTGTCGATTCGACATCTAATGGTCGTTATTTTCCAACCAAAAGGCATTTTCAAACCCTTTCGTTTTTGAGGGAAGTTCTAAATATGTATTGTCTTTCAAATGCCGTTGGAATCTAACCTTTTTAATTGATTTGTTTACCTGCAAATGGGACATAGTACCTTTTAATGACATCCTCTCTCACATTATGATATAAAGTGAAATGTTGCCATAAAATCTTTGGCGAATTTGGGGCTTTCAACAGTTAAGAGGGACTTTAACCAGTGTTTCAATGGGATTTCAATGGTAATAGCTTGTACATCACAAATTAAACATTCATTAGAAATAGAAAGTCTCTTGGTAGGCTTAACTACTTCGGCTAAAAGGGATTAGACCGCCCAGCGAGCCAACGAGGTCACTGTGACAGGTGGTTATCTCATTAACTCAGCTGTCATTTAGCATAATAAAAAGAGGATCATGGGGGACCAACAGGCACCGATTGGGAAAGTTTTCTATATAGAGGGAGCAAGTAGCTACAAGTAGGACAGTGTGCCTTTAAGGCCCAATACTTGACATGTGGAGGTCAGAAATTCGGGCTCCAGAAGGGTATAAAGTCATTGACAAAACTCAATCTGGAATTTTCTGGTTATTGATATTTATCATAAAAGGGAATAATAGAACAAAGGCAGAGCAAGAATAAAGAATTATCAAACAATACTTCCCTAAGAATCTTAAAATGATGGAAACTCTGTGCGACAAATATCCTATCGCTCAATACGTTTGATTTGTGATTTATACCGCCATTACTTGGGTCAATTTATGTACAAGCTAGAACATAAAACACTGCCATACATCTTTTACGATATGTTTAAAAAAAACAAATCATTTCATAATTATCCAACCCGTCATTCAAATGAATATCACTTGCCATTAACGAGAACAATTCTCACCCATTCTATTTTTACATCTACTGGTCCTACTTTCTGGAATACTCTTGTAGACAATATAAAATCTGCACCAAGTATTGCGTCATTTAAATCAAGATTAAAATCGTTTCTTTTAAGTTCATACATATCGGATCACCAGTGAATCTTCAACAACCTTAAACATCATCCACAGCCTCTTGTCTATAATGATATATTATTTATACTTAGTTTGGTTCGATCCACACTACAAATGTCATTCACTGTTCTGGCGGCATTCCTGCATGAGACACCTTGTTATTTATTACTGTAGTACGGGCTTTGTGCGAAGGTTATGTCTTTATCCTATAATAACTTATTTTTTAAAATTGCAAGACGGCGACCTATATCGAATTTGTATAGGGTTTTGTTAGGGTTTTTGTGTTTTCGTTAGGGTATTCAGGTAATTAAATATTATCTGAACACGTTCAATGTTAACTGTTGTGTATGGTTATGTATGTATTTATAATATAATATAATAATTTATACTATATTTATTTGCAAGTAAGCCCACATTTATTTGCATCTTATTTATATGAGGGGAATGCATATTACAAGCTTTGCTTTTTAGCTACCCCTCCATTTTCAACATTATTTTGCCAATCATGCTTGTTGTCCAATTTATTAATTATATTGATTAAGTCCAATCCATTATCGTAAATCATCGTATATAAACATTGTTATTTTTGCATGAAATAATTTGTACACCTATGTTCTTGTTGAAAATGAAAACCAATAAATGAAATGAAATGAAATCTAATGATTGATCATGTTTTTTGTTAAACGTTTTAATGGGGAAACTGTCACAAAACATACGATTCACAACTACAATTTCACTTGCATAATAATAATAAAATAATATCCACATAGGCACATAAGAATTAGAGCAAGTTAACAGAATAAAGCGTTATTATTATTGTTAAGGGTGAACCCGATTTTTTTTCCTCAGAACATTGGTGTCGAAACTTTTAATCTTTTCACCTAAAGAAATTGTTTCGGAAACCCTGACGGCTCTTCTAAGTCCCCAAAATTGCTAGAAACCTTTTTAAATTGTTCCCAGTGCCTGGACTTGAACCTTCTTCCTTTGCAATTCTAGTTAAGTGATAAAAACACTGGACCACGAATCTAATGTGCATGTTTACCCCCTTTCTTCCGTCTCTCTCTCTCTCTCAACCTTTCTTACTCTCTATCTTTATCTCTCTCTCTCTCTCTCTCCATTTTTTCTATCTTTATTATGTAGTTTTGCTCCAGAGGCCTATATATCAGCGCCTTCGATTACACGTTAGTCGTACTAATGACTTAATTAATCACTTCGCATGTTATAAGAACAAGAAAAAAAAAGTCATATTAGTTTTTTTATAAAGTAAATAACAAACACAAATATTCTAAATTACAGCCGTCACCTCGATAAGAACACTGATAATGACTTATGAAAGACATACCTCTATCGATTTATTTTAGATAAATCTATTTTCAAAGCACTAAGTATTGTTTGTATTCGAAGAACTTTGAAAATTACAATTGCAAAAGGTCTCAATTGGGTAAAGATAATCACCTTTCCTCAGAATATATGATGGGTTTCATTGATAACATGTATAAAGGCCACTCCAACACCAAAAAAGGGGCGAGCTACTGACAGTTATATACTTCGACACCTTAACCCCAGAAAACTTTAATAAACTCGGAACTGTTTCACTGATCCGCCATTTGTACAAGTTCGTCAACATCGGAATATGTGATGGGTTTGTAAATATTACTAACGGTCGAAGAACGTTTTCATGGATAATATGTATAAAGTCGACACTCCCCCCCCCTCAAAAAAAGAAGGACAAGCTACTGACAGTTATTTTACCTCGACACCTTAACCTCAGAAAACTGTAATACCCTCGGACCTGTTTTAATGATCCGCCATGAGTACAATTTCGCCCACATCGGATTTTGGCAATTTTGTACATATGAGGCTTTCGTGAAGATGTCTAAAGCCTTTGTGTACTAGCTTGGACATTGCCATTTAACTATTTATTTATAGCAATAGAAGGTCTCATGGTTAAAGGCTATAGACCTGACATGCGAAGGGGCAGGGGTTCGGGCTCCGGCAGGGTATATAAATCTAGAATTTCAATGTGAACAGGCATCACAAGATACCAAAAATGTCCCAATTTTTTATTCTTAGTAAAGGTCTAAAATTCTGAAAGAGGAGATTCTCAGCTTTAAAATTATATGTAACTCATTAGCATTCAACTTTCCTTTCACAATATAAAGTAAAATAAACAGTCCTATAAAAGGTTATCTGGTGGTGCCTGGTCACAATTTATATGTTATGGAAATTCCCCCAGTGCTATGAGCACTAACATTTGGTAGCCTCGCTGCAAGCACGGACTAATTGAACCCTTTTAGAGGTGGCGATGAAAGATTCAAGAAGCCATTTGGGATTGAATTCAAGAATAGTTCTACCCTGCTAATGAAATGTATTCACAATAATTCAAAATGTATACAGAGAATAATAGGACATGAGTATTATATCGACAGTTTATTGATTATTAGATGTCACTAAACTTTCCTTGATGATAAAGAATTGTGCGTGCCATGCCTACCTATTGGATTAGATAAATTAACTAGATACCTAAAAGCCAACAAAGAATTGTATCCGATGTACCTCAGAGAAAGAAAAAAAAATGTGTTGAACGTTTTAATGATAATAGATAATCACCTTTCTTCAGGTTATCTAAAGGGTTTATAAAATGTCAACTACGGTTTTGACGTACTTGATAAGCAATCGTCACAAGAAATTCAGCAAATAAAACGGATGGTGATAAAAGTCCTCCTACAATGAATAAACAAAATTATTCATAAAATCTTATTCAAATATATAAATGATAACATCTTAAGTCTACATTTCTTAGAATAAATTAGGTCGTTCAAACCAGGTCAAACGACTTGCCCTCATTTTGGCTTATCATCTCTATCCTGGGAAACTTAAACTTAGCTAAGCAATCTGAATTGATTTAAGCACACACACACATTCATGATGTAAATTAATATCTTTAAAGGTAATACAAAGTGTTGGTATTGGGTCATGAATTTGGTTCAAATGAACATATTGGAAGCATATGCGATCCTACGATATTCAGTGATCGTTGTCGCTGTTGAAATTGAATCTAAAGTTATGATATTGTAAATAATAAACTTGTTATGTTGGTAAGCGCCCTCTCAAGGTCAAGATATTTATTAAGCTAAAAAACAATGTTCTTGACTAAAATCGACCAATAAGATATTCCCGCTTGGAAATTATATATCACAACTACATATTCTGAGATGATAATGTTCGCAGCTACTATTGCGCCGGGAGCACAGGTAAATTTTTATATTCAATCTTTCTAAAAAGCAGAAGTCTTTTAGGGCCTAAAATTTTAGTGCTTATAATACATCCACAGAAGCATCCAAATATATCAAAATTGTAAAGAATCACCATCCATCCAATTTTCAAAATTTCCCAAAACTTTGTATTACCTTTAATGAATGGATATAATACACCACCGAATTGTTTAATGACCTATAGTTGATTATATTTTGTTTAAACAGTTTGTCATAACAAAATGCCTCTGACAAGTAAAATTTTTCATTAACAGATATTACAATTGCAATGCCTGATATTCTACTACTGTCAGCAGTCAAACCTGGTGTAGTGACTACCCGTATAGAAAGACCAGCTGTCTAAAAAAGACCACACTGTTACCCTTGAAAATGTTTTTTTCTCACTGAAACACATACTAAAGGAACCTGTACATGAAGACCACCTGCCTATAAAGACCACTTTTCTTGTATCCCGCGGGTGGTTTCTATACACAGGTTTCGGTGCCAGGTAAAAATGTCAGAGGAAAAAATGTCAGAGGAAAAAAAACATCAGAGGTAAAAATGTCAGAGGTATAAATTACCTCTGACATTTTAACCTCTGACATTTATACCTCTGACATTTATACCTCTGACATTTTGACCTCTGACATTTTGACCTCTGACATTTTTACCTTTGACATTTTTTCCTCTGACATTTTTTTCCTCTGACATTTTTACCTCTGACGTTTTACACCGAGCCCAGGTTTCACTGTATCACTTAGGGAAATGTACAAGCGCGTCCTTTTAACCACAGTGTGAAACCTTAATGAACGCAATTTCTTATTTTCTTTCTTACGGTTACTTTATTATCGTCAATTTGGGAGTGGTTATCACATGTACAGTGTAATTGACCTTGTTGATTTCAAAGAAACACACCTGAAATAGAAAAAAAAAAATGATTAACAACCTACTTGAAATTTGACCTGTAAATAAAATATTTTTCACAAATACATCGATAATAACATATCGTTCCTCGAAATGCTTCTGGAGAATTGGTTTATCACTGCAAGGTTTAGTGCAATTTAGATTTCATCTGTTAATTTCATCTGTTAATTTCCAATTAAAATGCAACTTGGCTACAGAGGGTCAAGATACGAAATACGACTGTCATTGATCTTACAGAGGTCAGAAGTAGAAAGGTTTATTTGTTTTATCTTGTGAGAAGAGTCTTCCATGCATGGATTTTAAGACAATTTGCTGTCTCCTAACAATGATAGTGTTAAGACTATTTTTAAAAATCAACATTATTCCCATAATAACACATTTGATAGATAACGGCATATCTATAGATACAAAATAATTAACACAATGTTTCAAGCAGCCTCTTCTATGTGCGTTTGTAGACCTGGGAGTATTTTTTCCTATATTTCCACTACTGTGATCATGTTTATAGAATTAGTTTGCGGTAACTTACATAGGAACGGTGTAATTTGTTGAAGATGAATGACAAACCATCTGATTTTGAGACGTCCCCCACTTATTCTATCACTCTTTTACAAACAGTTCTTCCTTTTCATCTATTTTCATAAATGGACGAGATTATGAAAAATTCGTCAGAGGGAAGAAATATATAATATATATTTCTTCCATCTGACGTTTGTGTATCTACACACACACACACACACACGTGATAATAGTGGTTGAGGCATTGGCATCATAATCAAGAGACCATGGTTCGATTCTCGGCCGAGACATTCTGAACAGAAATAGAAACCATGATCTCAGCTACGCCACTATTATTCTCTCATCTCCTTTCGCATTGTAATTACTGCCACGAGAGTTTCCACAGCTGT
>BEXV01005013.1:1805-20800 GCA_003118195.1 Hemicentrotus pulcherrimus | reverse complement strand
TGATTCATTGTCAGAAAAATACTGTACTTTATATTATTATTGTTATCGAAAAACTGTATGTTTACATGAATGCAGAAGAAAATAAAATCAAAATCAAAATCAAAATACACAGATGAGAGGCGATAAAATATAAATGAGCAAAGTACACAATGTCACAAGAATCAATGGCTGATAAAAATGCGAATGTAAGAGCCGCTACAAGAGCTTTAAAAAAAAGTTGCTATCATTTGGTTTGATGATAAATGATTGCTGTTCTGTATTGTTTGGTCAACTCAAGTTCTATTGTGTAGCAAATTGTTGTATATGTAGGTGTCATGCATGCATGCATGTACAAAAACAGAATTGGAAAAAATCTAATGATCGAATCCCCATCCATATATCATCCCCTTTATTCCCTACCCTAGTAAAAAAGAAAAGAAATGGGAATATATATATATTTTTTTCCGATTTCAGTTTGAAATGTTCGAAAACTTTAATATTACGTACAAATAACAACTGCAATGTACATGTAACCCCTTTGGTGAATGAGATCACCAAACAAACAAGAAGCCTACAAAACTTTGCTAGCATTTTATTTAGAGAATTTTGGATTCAAAGGTAATACCGGTACATGTATCAGCTAATAACTATATGCATGAATATATATCTCTGTCTAAATGCTGGCTGGCAAACTGATTGGCATATATTTATATACCCGTCTTTTGAATGATACAAATATCATGCAAATGTGTAATAATTTGTAGGTGTATATGTAGGAAAAAATCACAAGAAAGGTAAATAAAAACTTTTTTTTTTCTTCCTTAAATTGTTTGCTAATCACTGGTCAAATTTGCAGATAATTGTGAATCAATATTGGTTCACTTAAATACCTCAATATAAGGAATGTGCAACGCTAGCAAATCGATTGGCCTGGTTTATACTTATATATTGTAAATCCTATCTGAAAGTAAGAAATATACCCCCCCCCTCAAAAAAAAATAATAAATATTTACAACCAATGTATAATATATACACATATATTTTTGAGAATAAAATACTTGTAAAACTGGCAGATATATGTGAACCAATATTGATCAGCTAAAACAAAAACCTAAATAGATGGAAAGTCTTAAATGCTGGCAGATTTCGTGCATATATGTATTGGTCGTATAAACAAAAACTGTTATATCATGTAAATCTAATCTGAATGTAAGATATAAGAATTTTAAAAAATATATAAAAATTGGCTAATAAATTAGTAGCATATATACACTATGTGAACCAGTATTGAACAGCTAATACGTGACTATGAAGTGTTACATGATACCAGTAGCAAGGCTATCTGGCAATTTTCAATGATATGTCATAACAGTCTAAACAAAATCTTTTAAAATGTCTATACATGAAAACATGTGAAGGCAAAGATACATATATATAGTTCACATATATAACACTGTAGAAAGTACTAATAGCACTGGCAACTCGGTTCATCTGTCAAGTGTAATAAGTGTGTGTGTGTGTATTTTGGGTTTTTACAGACGTGTATCAATCAGATATGATTATTTACGTCTGGGGACCGACTTTTAACGTCACCATCCGAAAGACGTGACTCAGTTTCGAACCTGCGTCCTCGGCTGAATCAGTTTGTAACTTCCACTGTTAGCTGGATTACAGGCGCACGCCACAATGCCTAGTTAAACATGAATAGTCCACTCTTCAGATGTCTTTAAAACTTTAATGAATACTAAGACAAAGCTATATAACTGTTACATGAATACACATCTATAAAGTGTTACATAATACAGGCATCAACTACATAGTACATGTGTACCGGCAAGTGTCAATGAGCTGTCATGGCAAAGAGTGTGTAGTGAAACAAAGTTATACAAAAATATTCATAGGCAGATATAGGATATATATATATATATACACCTTGAGGTAATTCAATTTGTGTTCTTTGAGATTGCCTTGGTAAAAAATAAGCTGTGAATTGAAGATTTATGTCTCAGGTTCATTCCGACCGCGAACACACGTTTGATTGTGTCAGGGCGAGGTGACCTGGAAGTACTTGCTGAATGTTTGTTGGACGGCATTATTGGCATCATTTTGAAATGCTTTCCATTAATTACAGATGAACAATAACCCATGTCTTGCAGTTCCTTCATGTGTGAAGGACAGTTCAGTCTAACAAATTTAGACTGTATGTGCCCTAGAAGACAAGGGTGCCAGTGCCACACAGCCCAAGTTGATAATTTTCAAGCAGCCGAAGCTAAGATACCCTGAAGAAGAAAAAATAAGTTTAAAAAATAAGCAGGTTGTAGTATTCTATTATGCTTTCAAATCAAATCTAGGAAAATTGAAGAGTTGAACGTGGAATACACTGTACAAATGAAATTCATCTAAGAACTACAAATACTTGCATCCTTCAAAAGTTCATGACATGATAGATGCCTGACTGACTACTTACATGAACATGTAAGAATTATGATCATTGAATGATGAGCTATACTTTGCAACTATATGGTCACCGGACCTATCACTACATGCATGATGCAATGTACCTACATTTGCATGGGGGATCTGCACAGCCAATGGAATGCGGGATTGTGATGGGAAAAAAAATCATAACACACATATAGTGACATACAAATGTACGGCTTCTAAGAATCAACTTTGCCATTAATTTCTGTTAAAAATATGTAAGAAAATCTTGCACGTATCATTTATTGACTTATTTTTTATGAAATTTCTACCTTGCTGTTTCATTCAAAACGAGTGCAGATCCTGTGTGTTCAATGGAGATGCTCTAATGCCACTCGCGTGCATTATCAGCATTATCGTCATAACCAATCAAAGTATTCGTACTATTATTATTCCTATCATTCCTATCATTATTGTCATTATTTGCATCATGCATGATCATGATCATCATTATTTTTAGATAATAATAGTATTATTATATACGCCCTATCATATGCAACCATCAAATTTTCTGCATGGCTCAGAGAGCTTTGATGGTGAGAAAAGTATTGAATCAATTCAAGGTCCGTGGCATATTGCCAAAGAGGGCGACAGATAAGGATGACTTTTAATTTGGACGATGCCTTCAAATCACACTCAAATTCCAATTCAGGGAAAATAACCGAGTCCCTGTGAAATCTTGACTTCAAAAGTTAATATTCTTTAGCAGATGACGAAAAAAAAAAGCAAGCAAATTGAACTTAAAGGCCCTCAGTATTCTATGAGACTTGGAAACGAGTCTGTCGTTTGATGCAATGAAGGCTAAAGACAGTTTGACGTCGTTCGTTGGAGTAAAGAAGTCTTTACTCTACTAATGTCGATGGAACATCACTATTATGGCAAAATTCGTCTTCTGGTTTGTCGACTTCTTCTTGATTGTTGACCTTCACGCTTGCCGTTATAACCGCTGACATCATACGAAAATCATCTACAGAAGCTATCACATACCTCCTGCATGTCTTCTCTCAAATCAATACTTTTGATAACTTGGTTTTCACTTCTTTTGGAATTTCTTTATCACACACCAATGACACTGAACAGAAAAACTGTTTTATAGAAATGTCAGTGACCAAGTTCAAACTTCAGGTTTATTCCTTGTATTCCCCCTAAGAAAAAACAAACAATTGAATTGAACATGAAATCTGTATTAAATGGAATATGATAACTGACATAACTTCATCATAATAAGAATCATTCTTTTATAGCGCAATATCTAATGCAGATATGCTACCGGTATATAGTGTTACCTTGCTGCGCACAGAGTACTTTTTTTATCCGTTTTGGTAACTTTTTACATATAAACATATATATATATATACGCAATAATTCAAAGTTAATCTTTTAGTTGATTGTATTACTATTCAAATGTAAATCATGAACAAATGGAATCATAACAATAAAAACTCTTATATGGCGCATAGGATGCAGGGAGTGTCGATATTCTCTTACAAATGAAAGAATCATGAACCTAGTGAGGAAAGAAAAAAATAACTTGAATGCATATCAGAATAACAAGATGAACTACATGTTCTTCTACACTGATTTGTTTTTCCAATAAAAAATATAACAAGGAAATCTTAAATTAGGCCTATAAACATGTAATGCATATGCGACAAATAAAGCTTAAGTTGTTTATTTCTATACACCAAAATTACAAGTCTAACAGCATAAAAGTACATAGATCAAATCAATATGACATACAATAATTAATCTATCAATGAGTAAATTGAATTTAAATTGAACAGTAAATTCACAACGTTTGGCTATAGACTAACATATTTCTTCTCCCCTCCCCTCTGTACATAGAGGGTTCCTTGATACCGGTATAGTGTAACGATCTAAATTATGATCTATATCTGTCATACATACTCTGTTTACCTTACAACGGACATAGTACATGCATTCCTAAATGTTTTGTAGCGATATAAATATACATATATATATATATATATATATATATACATTTAGATACTCAATAATTAAAAGCTAACCATTTAGTAGCTTGTATTTGGATTAGAACTTAAACCATAAACAAATGAAATGGCACTCCTAAATCTGTTACCTTTTCTCAAAATATCCCTCATCTTTTTTTCTCTCTCTCTTCTCTCTGTCGATTTCCCCAGCTTGTTCCTTTCAATTTCTCGTTTTCTGTCTTCATAATTGGAATGATTTGTTTAATATGTTTATTGTAAATTTGAGGTGCAATATGTTAAACAATTCGTACTACTTTTTATTCTAATTTTTTGTTTCTTGCCCATTTCTGTGAAAGTATTGTTTTTTATTTGTAAATAATTTTGAATAACAAAACTATGTCAATTTTTGACGTATCAGTCCTTGGACTGATTTACAAAGAGTTTTCTTTCAACAAACCTAGCCGAATGAATGACTAAATGAATAAATTAATTACAAATGTGTGATGAGCATAGACAGATAGAAGAAGGTACGGGAATTAAAGATTGTACAGAGTAAGGCCCTTTAGAAAGTTTTTACGCACATATACAGTAAACAGCTATGGATATTTATATATATATATATATATATATAAATTATGTCCTAAATTATAATAATGTCCTTGGAGCAGAAAAAAAAAAACCGCAAAACAAAAACAAAATTATGCCTTCACCATGATTACCAATATAAGTAATCAATCTTGGACAAATCAAATATCTATAATACCTTGCATGTTTTAAAACAATTTTTTTCGAATACATTATAATATTTTGAGAACAACAATTTGCTTTAATACGTTGCCACTATACCATGATCACTAAGATAAATTTGTCAGTATTACACATAGCATTGAGAGGAGGCAGCTGCTCATCCCCCTTAAACGCAGGAATGCATGACTGTGTATTATATTTGCAATGTATGCTTTCAGTCGATTAGAATGTGTGCTACCCCCTCCCCTCATCTTTGATTTTGATTATCTATATCTGAATCTGTCTATAAAATAAACGCCATTTGAATGAGCCTTCATAAGCGTAAACGTTACATAGTCTACTGTCAACGGCATAATGAATTCGGTCAACATTATTAGAGTATTATCATAGAGCAGTGTCTAGACCGAATATTTGATTTAAATTACATTTCGGCACAGACTTGCAAGCAAGGCAGGGGCACTGAAAGGACTTCGTTCGGGAGTTTTAAAGTTGCGACATTCGATGAACCATCATCTCATAATTATTCGGGCAAACAGGTGCCCCATATATATACCCTAATTATTGGGCAGTGAAGTACCGAAATATCCTCCTACTACAATGATGTGTTTAATATGTAAAACAAAAAATCTGAGTATGTTGGTGACTATTATGAGCTGTGACAACGGACACCAGGCAGGAATACATAATATCTATATGGTGCACGTATTCCATTTGACCGAATAAGAATCTAAAATGGCTGCGTTTTGTAAGTTTGTAAAACTCCACGTTTCACTTGCAAAAATTGAAAGTTACCCTCATTTCTCATGAAAGATGTAAAGCCTATCACTAATGCAAAAAGCAATCTCTCCCGTCTTAAATACTTGCAAAAAGCCCTTGTAACAAAATGATTTCTTTATCTTGAAATCAGTGAGAATGTTTCTGATGTATTTGAGCTCTTTTGTGTACTGTTCGATGCTCAGTAGACCCTTGACGTGCTTAACCCATGCGATGAGAACTGAATCATCATGACACACAGCAGGATAAGGGTAATCACCATCTTCGCGGATGCTATGAATTATATCATCATACACATCGTTGATCACTGCTACCTCAGACGGAAAGTGGAAATTAGATGTACTGGTACTAACGACAATCGCTTGACTGGATGTCAGCGCAAACATCTCGTTTGGTACAAATCCGCTACATGTTATCTCTTTAATTGCTTTCCCCCCTTCTGGCTTAAATACCTGTATTTCCATGCATTCATCGTAACCTATGAAGATTAGCCCATCCTTGCTTACAGTAAGACCACCACATACACCTTTCGTAACATCCTTTGTTTCAAACGTTACATCAAGCTTTTCACAAAGCTCTGTGTACAAGGAAATTCTGTTATGAGTGTCGCGTATGACGTATCCACCATCAGGCATGAAGTGTAAGGCACCAACATTAACCGATTTCAGAACGGTATCTTGTATGATGCCCTCAGAAGAATATATGACTATTCCTCCCTCGTGACAACCAACAGCTATCTCATTCTTTGGTGATACTACCACCCCTTTCATGTTCTTTCCAGCAGGCAGTGGAACCTCCGTGCGCAGAACCCATTTAGACCTCGTATGTGCAGGGACCTCCCTGGTATGTGTAAGCTGGCCCAACCGGAGTTCATCCGATCCCTGACTCCTGAAGCCAATTCTTTCACCTTCATCAGCGGTTCTTCTGGGCAGCTCCTCATCTGGACTAATTTGGTTCAAAAGCTCTTCTAGCTGTTGACACATCGCTTTATGTGCGGTCAGAGCCTCCGTCTGGAGAGGAAAATTAAGGCCATCCTTAACCAAGTCCAGAACCTTCTTAATCTCGTCTTCCTGCTTAAGAATCGACTTCTCAACGTCTCCCAGTGAAGTCTTAATTTTTCCTAACTTTTGCCCAACTTCTTTTTTCAACACCGTCTTTCTGTCCTTCAGTTTCTCAACTGATTCCACAAAAGTTGCATCTATTTCACCATTGAGTCGTTCTTGTATGTTATGCACTCTTTTACGCTGTAATTCAACGAAAGTAAAATACTTGTCAACGTTGCGTATCTTTGCATCCACTTTAGATTCAAGTTCCAGGACTTGATTCTTTTGCTCAGTTTCATGTTCGCCTGCTTCCAGGATAGTGTGAGCATCCTGTGCATGCTCTGATATGCCACACTTGCAGCAGATATACTTGTTACAGTTGAGACAAAAACATTCTTCGTCGTAGTTCGGATGTTTTCGACATTTGTTCCATTTTCTTTGCAATGATTCTTTCCCTTGATAACTGGTGGAACCGACCTGGCCCTCGGTTTCCACATCTTCAACAAGTGATCTGACTGTTATGTTTGATGGCAGTCTATCCACGTCTTCATCAGGAACCGCAGTCTCCTCCCTGCACGTAGGACACGACAACTTTCCACGAGACTCCAGGAGAGACTCAAGACAACCCTTGCAGAAGGTATGGGAGCAGGTCAGGTTCTTGGGTTCCTTGAAGAAGCTCAGGCAGATAGGACACTCGAGGTTCTTATGGAAAGCCTCATGCTTCAATGAAGTAGCCATCATTGACAACTCAAACACACGACCTGAGGAAGAATTTTTAAAAATTGAATCAATTGTCGAACTTATCAAAAGTATGTCATATTTTGTAAATACTTAGCTGGGTATCATTGCACTGAAAAATGTTAAACAAAATACATTCCATGATTAATTGGGCCTACCCGGTACAACATTCTAAAATTACTTTACGCTTCTTCTTCAACATTAGCGTTACCAATTAGTGATCTAACGTCAACTCAACTATAAATATATGCTTTCAGTATTGTAGAGGCGTTTCGTAATGTCTCATTCAGCAATGCATTTGCATGAGTATTTTTGTTTATCGAGTGGGAATGTAAGATAGTAGGCCTACATGTAGTAAACTTTGACACATATCTAGCCAGGTCGTGGGCTTTTGAAACTGTATGCAGTACGTTTCAAAGGCAGAAATTATGTGTTGGGTTTAACATAGCGCATGTTTTTGATTGAGAAACCTGTGGGAAATATAATTTAAGTCGACTGTCCGTCCAGCGGACAGTCAACCTGTCCGAAACGTCGAGTCTACTCTCCTGCTCCTGCTCTGCAACTCTACTCGCCAACTCTACCAGCTTCTCACATCCACTCAACTCTCCTACTCAATCCAGTCTTCTACTCAACCTCTCTTTCTGTCTACAACTTTTCTGGTTTACAGTCCTTTTCAGGACTATACTTGAAAGATACTCTTCCTTCAACCTCCACTCTCTCGCCTCTCCATTTCACTACTTTTCTTTTCATCCACTTCCTCATACCTCCTAGGACTTACACATGGTGTACCGTAAACCTCTTTCGCGATGTTAAAAGATTAAGAACTTAAACTTAACTATAATTGCCCTTCAATGTTTGAGAAAATGTTCATGAAATTTGAACGATACAGAAAATAGTATCGAAGCATAATGTAGGCCTATAGCCTTACTTTGTCTCAGCTTTGTCATTTTTGTCCCCAGCCATGTTGGTTGTGAGTGTGGTGGTTAAATGGGAACGCGATGTTGTTGTGCTTGTATGTGTGTTCTTTGGCAAGGCCTTTGTATGGGGTGGTGTTTTGTTTGGGCTTGGGTAGTACGAGAAAGAGTTTTTAAGTTTGTTTGTATCAAGTGAATCGAATTATTAAGTTATGATGAAAAAGAATTATATTTTGAAGGATGATTTAAGACAAAGAGAGATCCCCATTAGTCATACCATGATATACGGACTGGCACACTTTTTATATCATGCCACAGTATCGTAGGTGAATAATATATTGCATACCCCTTGGCTTCTAACAAGGGTAACAGATGAAAGAAAAACATATTTGAAAGGAACATTCTGAAATGAAGTGTACCTTGATCGAAATTATTCGTAAAGATGTTCACGCTGGTAGGTTTTACACTAAACAATATTGTTATGAGCACTGATTGTATTAAACCTGAGGAGCATGGGTGCTTAGAAGCTCAAAAACATGTTTGTCGAATAGATTCTTTAGACTAAAATTACAATGAAAAAAAAACTATTTGTCCAAATTTGGGAACTATTTCGTTTCGTTTTGATACTAACATTCCTCTTTAATAATAGGTACGATATTAAAGCTATGTAACATATTTATACCCTAAAATACGGGCCGATTTTGAACTGCTTTAACGTTGATGTTACGAATTTGGTATCTTGGTGTAGAAAACATGAACATGTGTTTGTCTAAAACCATCAAATTATATTTTAAAAAAATCACTATATAGATTTCGGTGAATCATGAACAGACATGTTGGTAGTTGTTAGGTCTCATCAGCGCCTCTGATTATACAACTAGATATTGGCGCTTTATAAATACCTGGATCAGATTGGATTAGATTGGGGTGCCAGGTAAAAATGTCAGACCTTTCAATTAATATCATTCTCATTACGAGTTTGAAGTTAAAAACATGTTTGTTAAATATAGCACACATAATGCTATCGTGCCTCACACAGAAAATAACTGATCAGATAATGTGCTTGATAAGTCAATATATGCTATCCTGAATGAATGATGCCTTTTTACAGGATGTGCATTTTGAGTCGGTGGAAAACACTCTGTACAAATCATGTAAATCTACACTGTGCATGGGCCATACTTGGGCATATATCACATGTATTAGTAATATTAGTCCAGGAGTCAATAATTGAAAAGGCCCCACCCCAATCTCAAACTTAGTATTTCTGTTTGGACCTTCATAATGTGCTTGTTTGCCCTAAAGATGGCGATCAGAGTGACAGCTAGGGCTATTACCATGGTCTCTCTCTCTCTCTCTCTCGAAGTGCCATAGCGATTGACTTTGACGATCATGCTGTTCCACAACCCTCGGTTCCTAGCCTTCTCTATTAGCACCACTCCCAGTTCTTTCAATAATTTCTGCAGACTGTCCATCCAAACTATCCCCTTCTTCCCCTACTCCTCCTTCTCACAATTTTCCATGTCAAAGCAAGATTATCCAGGCCTTCTTTACGTGTAATGTGACCCATGAACTTTAACTTCCCAATCAAAATTTCACGTATCATTTTCCTTTGCACTCCAGCTCGTCTAAGAACTTCCTCATTACTAGCTTTGTCATTGTAACGGATCAAGAACATCATAAATTTAGAAAAAGTCAGATATTTGTAATGTAAACAGTTAAAAATCCATTGAAAACATGTCATTGTTTGTAGTTAAAGCTTCTCACTTGGTTTTATCTGGAAATTGTTACATGTGTCATTCATGTTTTAAAAAAATTGTTTTCGCTGTGTGAACAAAATCATAGTTCTAAAAACAAAATACCGGTATCTAATACATATATTGCCATCAATACATGTAGCAGATATTTTTGATTAAACAATTGAATTGATATTGAATTATATTGATATCTTTATTTATACACGGTTTTAAAAAAAAAGCCCAAACAGTTAAAAGACTGATTTCCAATGGGGCTGTGTAAAACAATGTAAATACATCGAATGAACATAAAAATGATAATGGTACAACAAATGACATATTTGAAACAAACAATAAATAATTAAGATAAATATCTAAAAAAGAACGATATAATATTACTGCTAAAAGAGAATATTTATTTGAATAACAATGATCATGAGTTTCCAAACAAGACTACTGTATATATACTTCGAATTAAAATAGGTAATACGAATTGTTACTAGTTTATATAAACTGCCAAAAATGATATATACAAATATTTGAAAAATCAAATGTGGCTGGTCAAGATACTGCATTATTACAAATAAGGATATGATTACAGCTTTATTTGGTTTAAGTCAGGAAAGAATACTTGAAAGTGAATTAAAATAACAAATATAGCAGATAAAACTCTATTATTTAATCATTTTCGGATAAAATGTAAAGAAACTATATTACATCATATGAAAATTTAAAAATACCTGAACAGGTGCATACACAACAATAAAAATTCAAACAACACAACAATGGACACATCAAAAATAAGAAGGAAACATTCAAAAGTTCATAGACATATTTGAGCATAGATTACCGTATATGATTATAAATTGGTTATCCTGTTGTGAAACTGTACTTGGTTTGTGCGGCTTGCACTTCGTTTGGTAGTGAGTTCCATAAGCAAGCGCCTCTGTACAAAAATGTGCGTTTGGTACTATCCGTTTTAGGCTGGATTGTCTTAACACATAGATTGCCACTTCTCGTATTGTATGGTCTTTCTCTGAACGAAAATTTATCAATTAGATTAGAAGAGGCTTTTTTATTAAGTATATTGAAAGTCATTAAAGCGAGATTTTCTTTCCTTTTCTGTTCAAGCGTATCCCATCCAAGTTTAGTAAGGTTGAAGCTTCGTGATGCATTCAAAGGGGTATCATTTATTATTCGAGCTGCCCGATTTTGATTTTTTTGGAGATCATTTTGAAGGCACTTTCCACAGTTTCCCCATATCACATCACAATTGGAGAGGTGGGATAAAATCAATGCATTATATATTAATTTCAATGTATCTTTTCCAACAATATTACGTATTTATTTTAACACATACATTCCACTACTACATTTATTTTGTACAGATTTAATATGGTCTGTCCATGATAAAGTTTCATCGCCAATTACTCCTAAATGCTTGCATGTAGTTACTCTTTTCAGAGGGTTTTCATCTATGTAAATATTCAAATTTGTATTACGTGCTAGTTTCAGACGATTTTTTTTCCTAGTACAATGTATTCTGTTTTATTTATATTCAAACTTAACTTATTGACATCTAGCCATTTTTTCACATTTACTAAATCTTCGTTTACTCTGTTGTCCAGTTCAGAAAAGTCAATACTAGCATAATATAAAATATTGTCATCAGCATACATATTTCTTTTGCAATTTTTTAGTACTAAGGATAAATCGTTGATGTGCAAAATGAAGAGAAGAGGTATAAGGATGGACCCTTGTGGAATTCCAGATTGAATAGGTAAAAACTCTGATATACCATGGACTGTGGTTTTTTGTATCTCTCATACAGATAATTTGTAAACCAATTAAGTGTATGTTGTCCAATACCATAATATTGTAATTTTTCAATTAATACATCAAAATCAACTGTGTCGAAGGCTTTCTTCAAATCTATCATTACAGAGCACACCACTTTGCCTTGTTCAAAACTTTTCAGCCATTCATCTGTCGAATTCAGCAATGCATAGGCTGTTGAGTGCAGTGGCCGGAAGCCAGATTGATATACATTGATTACATTATTACTATTCAGATAGTCATATAACTGATCAAACACTACACGTTCTAGTACTTTCGAAAGTATTGGCAATATTGATATCGGTCTAAACATTTTGGGTTCATTTGTTCCACCTTTATGTAGAGCACTTACTCTTGCCTTTTTTCCATTCGATAGGGGCACATCCAGTAAATAGAGTTATTTATAACATGTGTTAAAGGTTCATTAATACTGGAAATTGCCAGCTTAATCAGTTTCATCGGTATCATATCACATCCCATTGCTTTGTCATTTGACAGTTTCAACAATTGTTTTTTTCACTTCATCTATTGTTACTGGGATAATTTGAAAGATATTTTGTCAGCGTATGCGGTAAGAATTGCAAAACATTGTTGATTGCATTTATGTGCTTCGTACATTAAATGACGCTAGCAAGTGAAGGACCTACTTTGACAAAGAATTCATTCAATTTTTGTGAAATTGTTTCGTGTCATGAATTTCTTCTCGATCAGTTTTTAAATATTGAAATTTCACATTTTTATTCTTGCGTGGTATCAGCATGTTAAGATTTTTCCATGTTTTCTTAACATTACCATGCGAGTCTGTAACATTCTTTTGAAATTTTTTTTTGCTTGTTCTTATTCTATAAATAACGTGATTCTTGCTTTTTCGGAATGCTTTCCAATTCTCACGAGTATTATTTCGCTTTGCAGTTTCTTTCAACTTATCCCTTTCATGAATAAGATTAATTCTTTCAGCATTTATCCAGGGTTTCCGATCTTTTTTTACACGACTTTTACTGACCGGAGCATGTAAATTACATAATGTTAAAAACTCTGTCTGGATTTCATGTAGCGAAGAATCGGCATCAGTACATGTAAAAACACTTTGCCAATCAACGTTTCCTAGGTCGTCACAAAATTCATTTACATTGAAATACTTAAAAGTTCTATATTTCCTAAAATACACATGGTTAGGAAACAACATATAGACAAAAGAAAGCCTATATATCACAAAATGCCAAGTTTGATTGCAATGTAATCTGGGCCATTTGAGGTCACGATGAGCAATGTTGTAAGTATTGGAAATGTATAATGACAAATTTACAATTCGTGGACAAAAAATGCTCTAGTTTTTATTTCACAGGCCGTTTGAAGCTTTCTTTTGTATGTTAGTATACCACAATGCTTCACTCGAATCCTACTCCGAATATAAACATACTGCAATAGTGGTGGGTCCGGGTTTGGNGGTGGGGCACAGGGGCACCTGCCACAGAATTTCAAACTTTCGTCCTCTTTAACATGTTGTATACTAAGTCCTAGTGTCAATTATGACTAAAAAATTAAGACGTAAGAGATTATTAATCATTTCAACGATAGTTCGTTGCAGAAGAATAGAAATTTCAGTTTCAGATACTGTAAAAACTAAAAGCAATATATAGAGGTCTAAAAGAGAGGAAAAGAGACAAATACAATAAATGCTCGTTATATCATGTATATTTAATGATACTTCGCACGTTACTAACCTGAGATTACCATGCAGTAATCACGTAATGTGAAATTTGTCAATATTCAGTGACAACTGTTCCGCTTTTTACTTGATCTTTGACCTTGAATACAAATATATAACATAACATTGCAAAATAAACAGCATAAGTGAATCCTTCTCCCTTCAGAAGCTGCGTATACGCCTATCACGCATCGTCATGGAACATTGGGGTCAAAAGTTTATGCAAATTGCCGATCCTTGCCCGAATGTTGAATTGTTTTCCGACGACATGACATCACGTATAATCACCATGATTAACAACAACAACAACACATCTTCAATGGAAAGACTTGTTTTTTTTTTTTTTTAAATAGGGTTATTAAAATGCAAAGTCCCCTATCCTACCTGGGTTGAACAAAATGATGTTTCGTACGTCACTAGAGCCAAAACGCCTTTTCCTTCGCCAAGTATAGGCTTAAGAAACTTAAGAAATGTTAACGTGGGTAAAGTTCACATTCTCATCTTATCATTTACAAATATTTAAAACATTTGGTCGATTTTTTTTTTTATATTTACTAATGGAACATGGTGTCTGAAATATACTTGGATTGTATTTAACTCTCTATTTCAATGCACTTTAGTGGCTATTGATTAGATCAACACAATTCCGAGGTAACGAGTTAACAATTATATATTATACTCACTGTTTGCCTAAATCCTGCTAAATGCAAAATGAATCATGGAGAGAGGCGTCGAGTCCACTACTCAGAAATATGTAACTAATCCAATAGGTAACAAGTGACATGAGAGGTATATTTTAGAATGTGTTATAAAGTAAGAAGAGAGCTTGTCTCTTGGTTATAAATCCGGTTTCACAGATGCAGTGTGTCGAAGAAAATGCTCTAGAATTCAACCTAATGCAGATTCCCTTTGCACAAATGTACTTTGTTCCATCAGATGTTGATGAAGTGACGGATAACCCACATGAAATGAAATACATTAGCTGCGTACGTGGGGATGTATTTCATCGTCTGGTGACGTGGCACTATAAGCAGGTCCCTAATGCAAGTCATTTGGATCATGGGATCCTAACACAAAACCAGTGGAAATACATATTACTAGAGCTAACAACCAAACAAAAAATACATATCTCTTGCTCAGTGAGTCGGTCCTGATAGGCATTATGACGCAAATAGTATCACGTGATAAGGTGGCCTGGGCATTCCACTCAACAAGTGGAAACCTTAGTCTGTTATTTTAAATAGTGATAGGGAGGGGAGGGACTTCAATATGTATCAACTGCTATTGCATCTTAGTACTTTTTCCAACATTTCAATAATTTAAATCTACTACACGTTAGCATAATGATCAAGAAAATATTCCAGAAATTCGAATAAGGTAGGGAAATATATCGAAGCCCAATGTAGGCTTAGCGTTACTTTATTTCAGCTTTGTCATTTTTATTCCCAGGCCTGGTAGTTGTGAGTGTTGATGAAGGGGGACATATTGATGCGGTGTGTGTATGTAAAGAGTAAAAAGTGTATTTGTTGGATGTAAGAGAGTATGATTTTTAATGCATTTTAACAGTACTGTGAAACTCCTCAGAGATTTATTATCAAGGAAGGTTCATGAATATTTTATAGAGAAGTTTAATACAACATTTATTTGTTTTTAAGATTCACGATGGACGGGGAATTTCAGATTTTCTCAATTGAGGTATATAGGGACATTTTTGGTAGGCCTACGTAAGTTACTCTTAACAGACTAAGAGAAATGTAATATAAACTGTTTCATGGAGCAATATATACCAGAGAACACTTATTGAGACTCGGCTTTGTTGAAGATAAATTGTGCTCATTTTTTAAGCAACAGATTGAAACATAATTACACTTGTTCTGTGAGTGTGTACATGTTCAAAGGTTATGGCATAATTTAATAGCTAAGTTGAGCAATAAGGAAATTAGTGTCTGTCGACTGGATGTATTTTCATTTAGGCTCGTCCAGTAATTCCCCACGAATAAAGATATTGAATACAATCATTTTTGCAATTAAATATTGGATATATAGATGCAGAGGCAATTTCGTAATATTGTATTTGGGTGATTTAAAAAAAAAACTGTTGGAATTTAAGGAAGAAGAAAAGAATAATGCAGGGAGGGCAGGAAATTTAGCCTTACATATAAAACAGTGGGAACAAGTGAAGTTGTTCATGAACTTTTAACACTGGCTTAATGTAGCCTCGCTTTAAATTGTGTTTAGATTATTCTGTCGCTCCAATTTTGGGTATTCTGAGGAGGCTAGGAACAGTGTGTGGTATAATGTGTTATATGTGTGGAAGTGTGGTGTGTGCGTGTGTGTGTGTGTGTGTGTGTGTGCGTGTCTGTGTGTGCGTGTGTTGCGTGTGTGTGTCGCATGGTGAGGAGAGGGTATAAGTGTGTGGATGAGGGTGCTGTGACTATGTCAAACGGGGAGAGAATGAGAGAATAGACCAAGAATTTCAGTCAAGTTTACTTTAATATTCTTGAACATTTATATATATATAATGGTTTTCTAAACAGTTGATTTTATTATGGCAATTCATGTTTAATCCAAGATATCAAATTACAATATATCTAGTTTTGTTAATACTAATTTGTACAATATGTATTTAAATTTGAGATTTTTTTTTTTTTTAAAGTCAAAGATGATTTTTAAGAAAGGTGTGTGTGGGTGTGTATTCTTTTGCATGACCTTGGTGCATGAATGTGCTTTGCCATTTAAGTTTTGAGGGTTTTCACTAATTACATTATGTTACATTAATATGAATTTGAAATCTTGGTAAGGATGTTGGACCTGAATATCGGGTAAAATGTCATTAACAGAAGCCAAAATATTGTTTCAATTTCTCACTTTAGATATATGTCTGTTTGAGTTTTTTCCCAAATTATATAAGCGAGGAATGTTTGTATCTAAGCGGGATGAATTATTACCCAAATTTGGACATGCTTACACTTCAAATAGTTTTCTATTGTAATTTTACTCTAAAGAATCTATTCGACAAACATGTTTTTGAGCTTCTAAGCACCCACGCTCCTCAGGTTACAATCGGTTATCATGATTGTTTTTTTAGTGTAAAACCTACCAGCGTGAACATTTTAACAAATGATTCAATCTAGGTATGTTTCCTTTCAGAATATTTCTTTCAAATTTGTTTTTCTTTATTCTGTTACCCTTGTTAGAAGCTCAGACGTATGAATTATCTTATTCACCTACGGTACTGTGACATGGTATAAAGAGTGTGCCAGACAGTAGAGCATGGTATGACTAAAAGGAACCGTAAACAGGTTGGTGTGGTTTCCAGGCAAAGTCACTCTGTTCTCTCTCTCTCTCTCTATCTATCTCTCTCTTTCTCTCTTTGTCTTAAATAATCCAGGGTCCATGAGAAAACCCAATAAACTCCGAAGAAGAAGACATAGAGCCTCCTTCCTACTTAAAATAATAATGACATCATTACTGAATGGCTATACGAAGAAGAAGAAAAAACACTAAAACAGTTCCATACACCATGTGTTTAATTTATAGCAAGGTTACTTGAAGAGTCGTCAAATGTCGTCATCTTAACACAGAGAGCCTCCTTCTTACTTAATCTTATAATGACATAATTGTTTAATGGCTAAAGGACTCGTTAAATAGGATAAAAAATAATCCCTCATTCATGTCAACATGGCCAATCAGATCATGTCGTTCATACCAATGATCTAAGCACAATGTTAAGTTGATTGACCTCTCGCTTCAAGTCAAGAGAGTACTCGCCCAAACAAAAGGAATTGTCATCTTGAAAAGAAATGCGAAGGACGTCAGAATTCGCGGATTGTTTGCTTGGTGTGTTTGGAATAGTTCACATATCAAATTTCCCGTATAAACTACACATGCACCCATTACATATTCTCCATGTTTGCTTTCCATTTTTTTTCAAATTTTCATTCGTATTCAATATTAGAACAGTACAAATAATTCTTCAAAAACTTAATTTGTTTAATGAAATTAGTTCCATTATGAAGCAAATTATTACCCCCTTCCCTTAAACCCGGTTAAAAAAACGCTGCTACAGAGAGCAAGATGGAAGGTGATTGACCTTAAAGCAGGGAGGTGGGAAGTTGCCTCTAATTGGGCACATCTACAAGAAGTTTGATGAATATTGATGTTCTTTACCAAAGCGCGTACTAACGTACTTGCAGATTGAGGTCAGGTATGAACAGGCGAGCCGAAAGCTGTTTGGGATGGGGGGGGGGGCGAACATTCCAGGGGGTTCACCTTCCAGGGGCAGTGACGTACTGAGCAAAAACGTTTGGAAGGGGGGAGGGCAGAAGAAAAATCTGCATCATCACCACCATAAAACGTTACATGCAGGCCCCGCAAAACGTTTTCCAAAGTAGATTATTAACGATCAGGATGAGCGTAGACTGGCGTGGGGTCAAGGGGTGAGCCCCCGGAAGGTCTGGGTTTTTAGGCATTGAATTACGGTCAGATAGCATATTTAAAAAACTTATTTGTTACACTGGCGGTAACTAATAGGCGGAGAGTCCAAGGAGCAGAGCCTCCGGAAGCTCGGGGTTTTATATATTTAATTACGGTCAGATGAGCATCCAGGGGACCGCCTTGAGGCCCTTGGTGGGGTCGGGGGGGGGGCAGAGCCCCCGGAAGGTTAGGAGTTTTAGGTATTTAATTACGGTCAGATGAGCATCCAGGGGCTACCTTAGGGCCCTTGGTCAGGTCCAAGGCGCAGAACCCCCGGAAGCTCGGGGGTTCGAGGTATTTAATTACGGTCAGATGAGCATCCAGGGGACCACCTTGGCTTGCGGCCCTTGATTTTGATACCTCATTTGTTACATTTTTTTCTCTGTAACATACTTTTTCAAAAAGAGAGGGGGTTCTAGCCCCCGTTTTTCAGACCATGACATAAAGGGTTCTAAATAAGCATATTTTTGTGAACGACTATGAATTTGGGAAGGATCTAATTCTAAAAGGTATAACTTAAACAACAAAAAATACCGGAAAATCATGTAATTTTAGCAAATTTTGTAAACTACTTGTATCGAATAAGGAAAACACCCCCCCCCCCCCCCCCC
>BEXV01005011.1:1980-20802 GCA_003118195.1 Hemicentrotus pulcherrimus | reverse complement strand
AGCAGTTTTCAATGAAGCTATTCCGTGTATAAGTTATAACTTATTGCAAAGTTTTAAACCTGGATCATTTATAATTCAGGCAAAAAGTGTTTAGCCCCCTTGCGAAAAATGTTCCAATTAAAATGTGTATATAAACCTGTATGATTATGGTAATGTCTAAAGCATCTTATCCCGTTTGTTACTTAGTTTGTAAGCACAACGCATAGGCGTTGTACGTAACAGTGTTTGTAAAATGAGACTACAAAAGGCACTACACTTTAGCAGCCACAGACTGACACATCTTGGCTCTGCTCAAGGAATTGTGGTAGAGTGTCAAAGAAGAGTCTGTGCTTGCAGACTATATGCTACAGACCTCACTACAGTTTTTAGTATTTACCCAATGGTTATCAAGTTGGCAGCCCCACTAGAGTTTGGATAGGACCAAAGAACGTTGACTTTCACGTTGCCCATTTTGGGCAGCAAACTGCCAATAACTGGGAGAAGAATGCCTGCGTTAAATGCCCCTTGCTCTCCCCATGTTGGCCCAGTGGTTAGAGCGCCCGCCTCATGAACGGGAGGTCGTGGGTTCGAACCCCGACCGAATCATACCAAAGACTTATAACAATGGGACCCTCTGCCTTCTAGCTAGGCGCTTAGCATATTAGATTGGAGAAGGGTAGTAAATTAAATTTTATGCAGGGCTCGCTGGAAGAGCAGTTTCATAACTGAAGTGGGTAAATAAAATGTTAACAATAAAATGTAATATATTCTCTCTCTCTCTCTCTCTCTCTCTCTCTCTTTTACACGCGCTCTCCCCATCTTGCTCTCTTTCTTTATTGCTCTCTTTGTCTGTCACTGTTAAATTCCCCGATATGTACAGTATTCTCCCAGATAGCTAGCTCGGGCCAGACGTATAATTTGCATCACAAATAGTATTTCCGACTGACTGAGCAATAAATATGTATCGACGTAAATGCTGACATTGATATGACAATAACTTTACAAATCATTGCATGTGAAAGGTTTCGTTTTGGGGTGCGCTAAGTGATACTACGCATACTCTATACCACCTTTGTATTCTAAGTAGAATACGCACCCCTAGATGCCTTTTGCTAGTCATTGTTTAGTGTCCGTTAATTCTACATGGGACTCGGATTATGGATATTAACATATTTTTGCACACGGAATATGTATTGAGATTTATTTCTGGTTCAAATGTTCACCGAGCTCTGCGTGTTTCGAAATAGTGCCAATAAGACACCAACCCTCCTGATTCTGCTCGTGCAAAATAACAGTATCTCAACTACATTGTATTCATGACACGTTCAAGACCAACAAATTCAAGCGAGTTTTTACCTATAACTTTGACTGAATTTGATCAAGATACATGTGAATCCTTCGGAGTTGGGTACATGTGAATCCTTCGGAGTTGGGTACATGTGAATCCTTCGGAGTTGGGTACATGTGAATCCTTCGGAGTTGGGATGCATGAATTTAACACAGTCAACACTGCTGATGAGGAGAAAGACTGAAGACATCGCGTGTTTCGTCGTTTGTTTGGACACAGCACAGAATTAGGCAAACGGTAAGCTTCCACTTGAAAGTTTTCATTATAATATCAAACATAACAATGATTCTTTTTACAAATGAGTAGGATAAGTAACTAAATGTCGAAGTGTGAATCTTAATCTCATTGTGTTTCGGATTTGAAATAACATTCCAATATCAAAGATGTTTAACCAATTAGATAAGATAATTCCATATATGTGAACAATTCCATTTGACATGTTCACTTTCGCACATTTTTAAGATAAGGATATATCTTCAAATAACATACAGGCTACCGTGACAAATTTAGTATCAAACAAAGACAATTGTTTCTCGGGACCGAACTCTTTGACAATAACCGTCACATGAAGTCTAACAAGTATAACAAGGAGTTATTACATTTGGGTTCATCATAACAGATCCTTGGTTATGGAGTAAACGATAATGACATAACGTTACAGGGCAATCCACTCCAAAAATAACTTAATTTCAATAGAAGCGGAAAAATCAGACAAACCAATCAAAAAAAGTTTCTGCAAATTCGGATAACTAATAAGCAAATTATGAATTTTTAATGACGTGAAAAATTTGCTAATTTAAAGACAAATTGGCAAGTCACTCATGAGTCTGTTACCCCATTGCTTCACTATCCACTAACTGTTTTCTTTATATTAATAAAATGAATTTCCAATTTTTCCTTCTAAAAATTTCCTCACACCAGCATCCAAATTATATTGCTGGCAATGTTTTTGTGTGGATGCACTAGTATCGACATAATTTTTTCCAGTTGAATCATGAAAAATGTAAATTTTGATAAACTATTAATATTTTAAATAAAAATTAGTGATTATCAAAATACAATACTCAGAAAATAGTATCAATTCTTCAAAGTTCATGAAATATTTTGTGAAATGTCATGCATACAATATAATATAAATCATATAACCCAGGCAAAGGCAAGGGGAAATCAAGTTTTTTTTGGATAAAAAAAGTAAACTAATTGGATAAAATATATAAAAATAAATTGATAAATAATGAGGCAATTACGTCACAAACTAGTGGGGAAATTTGCAATTCGTGTAGTTTTTTTATATTTTTTAGTTCCATAGTTTTCATACTCTTACAAAAGTTCTTATTAGTTACCCGATTTTACTCAAATTTGTTTTAAGGCTCAGTTTCTGTTGTTTTTCTGCATCTATACAAAGCAAATTATTTTGGGGTGGACTTAGCCTTTAAGACAAAATTACACTAACCCACTCACTCGCTCTCGCTCTATATTGCTCTAAAATCAATATCAGTCGTTTGAAATCACGAAGAAAATCGCAGATCTGGTTCATCATTTTTGTTTCACCTGCGTAGCAACAAGCGAGACCTAGGCGCCGCTTTTCGGTGACGGCGGCGGCGGCGCATCAAAAACTTTACATGAGGTTCAGCTTTTGAATTTGTAGTATGATTTTTAAAGTATAAGTTCTTAGTCAAGAACACTTAAACTATAGGATTATTATGTATACTTAATCATGTGAGTAGAATTTCAAATCACAAAGTCGAGGTCAAAGGTCATTTCAAGTCAACAGAATTGGACTATATGTTGTGGCATCATCATCGAAAACTTAACCTGAGGTTAAGTTTTTGAATTGTTGATATACAATTTTGAAAGTATAAATTCTTAGTCAATAAAACTTAGACTAAAGGGTTATAAAGTCTCCCCAATCCTGTGAGTAGAATTTCAGGTTACTAAGATGAGGTCAAAGGTCATTTTAAGACAACAAACTTAGATTTGTTGTGACGTTAACATCAAGATTTTGAATTTTTAGCATATTTTCAAAATTGTTTGAAACTTGTAAACAAGGGTTTAATATGAAATATCACAAATCATATGACACAAATTCCAGGTCACAAGGTCAAATGTCATTTTAGGTCAGTAGACTTGATTTATGTTTTCACAACTGATATGATAATTAATAAATCATTTTTGTTTAATTAATTCGTTCATATTTCATTCAACTTATCGATCGTGGTACAATTACTAGTAAATAAATCTTCTGATCATTCTTAGTCAATATTCACTTCAAAATGCTGATTATATTCAGAGGATTTCATTTTTTGGGCCTGCTAATGGGCCACCCTGCCTAAAAATAATGTTCCAACCCCAATTTTTCACCATATCAATTTGCGTAATGCAGGCGGGACCGCAGATAGCGTTTCCCTTGTTTGATAAATCAAATTATAAAAGGTCCTTTCATTACGATTCCACCGTTATTGGGTGCCGCCATTGTGTTGTCCTCGCCTGCGAGTGTGACGTAAATGCGCTATGGATGTATGATTGGCTAACTACATCAATCACACTTCCATGTAAACGTATGATTGCATGTTTTACAACATTTTCATTAAAAAAAATGTTAAAAGGAACTTAGATTATAAATAGGTTAAATTTGACATATTAAGACAGTAGTAAAATATTGAATGGCTGAATGCATGCCAGCTGCAGAGCTAGAGTGGAGTATAGCGCAAGTACCTCATAATAGCGGCTGCCATCTGAACTTATTGAAGTCGATAACCGTCTTCATATTTTGGAAGCTTTAGTGAATATGGTATACATATCCTACGAACCTGATTGTTGTATTAAAATGTGAGTTTGAATGTCCTCTACATAGTGACACAGGTCACAATGAAGGGTTTCGTTCTCCTTTAAGCCCCCCAATATTTACATTAATCTCCGAAATAGCTAGCTCGGGCCAAATATATGATTTGCATCACAAATAGTTTTTCCGACTGACTGAGCAATACATATGTATTGAAATATATGCTGCATGGCTATGACGATGACTTTACAAAGCATTTTTTGTGAAAGGTTTCGTTTTGGGGTGCGCCAAGAGATAATATGAATTTTCAATTTTCAAATTTTTTGACGAAGATAAATCAACAATTTGTTTAATAGACGATCCCGTTTACGATTTGTTAAATCGTTACTGGGACCTGCTACACAAAACTTAGCAATTGACTGTACGATTGATTGATCAAACGTAAAATCAAATAAAAGTAAATCATGGTCAATTTCAAAATAGCAATAAATTGCTAGTTTATCGTTGTGTGAAGGTGCCTAAACGTTAAAGCACTATCAATTGATTTGTATGGAAGTAGACAAATAACAGAAACAAAATAGTCAAAAGTTTGCTATGAATCGGATCAAAAGTAAGGAAGTTATGAATGTTTGAAATATGAGATCACTAAGTCTTTGCGAATCTTAAATTGGTGGTTTGGTCAATATATTGTGATATAGGACGTGGATAAAACTACAGAAACATCACTAATTTCTATTTTCTAGTAGGTTTCTTCGCCCTTGAGGCATTACTCAAAATATATTTTAGATAGCATATTAGTATACGTCCCCTAAAAAGAATAAAGCTCTCTGAGCCATCCAGGCGTGGATCGTGGATCCAGGATTTCTTAGGGGTGAAGGGGGCCAAAATTTGAAATTATGCAAGCCAAATATTGGTACGTAATGGCGGCAGTGGCAAATACGTTTGGGGGGATAGACAAAGGTTGAAGTTGTTTTAAGACACCTAATAATTACTTATTTTTCACACCTAAATATCACGGATTCACAACTTAGATTGGTAATTAGATTTAGCCACGTGATCATCACCAAGAAAGTTATGGCAATTTTGAAACCATATAAAAAGGTGTTTTAAGACACCAAAGAATTACTTATTTTTCACACCTAAATATCACGGATTCACAGCTTACATTAGTAATCAGTTTTAGCCATGTGATCATCACAAAGAAAGTTATGGTAACTTTGAAACCATTCCAAAGAGGTGTAGCACCTCAGAATTACTAATTTAATACAACCAGAGATTCACGAACAGAACAATAAGACGATTAGTCGGTGTAAGTAACGTGATTATTACCATCAACCTTGGGTAACCTGTGAAACCAATCGATAAACGTGCTTAAAAGACCAAAGAGTTGCATATTTATCACCACCATCGGTTAACGGATAAAAAACTCGTTGCTTGGTCGAGTGGTTATTTGGTCATAAACACTTGATTTACAGAGATAAGTGGAATCACGTTACCCCGGTCGCGTGATAAATTGGTGGTTTTTAGGTGAGATTAAAACGTGAACAGGAGTACCTTTTTTTTTAATGAAGGCAAGTGTTGATAACGTTTAAACCTAAGCTCAAACCATACTTTAAAATCACTTCAAATGCACTCCCAAAAGAGGTTATTTTTAAGTGTTCTGTTCATTGGGGAGGAGAGAAAGTACCAGCGAAAAACGATGATGGTATAACGTTAAGATAAAGTAGCACTTCCCCGGACATCCTTATATATCTATCAAAGATGTTTGGTATATATTATTCATTGGATTTACATAAATACCTTGGCTTTAAGTTTTGAGAGCCAAGTACTAACACTTTATTATAAAAAAACATCGACAGTCTTCAGATCAATAAGTAGGGAAAGATGTGTTGATGTTAATGACAGTATGACAATTTACCTGACAGTGACAGGTACTGCAACTGAAGAAAGCCTTTGGGTGTGAGATTTAACATTGAGATGTTTGAATTGAAAGATGTAAAATTATCAATGTTTGATACGAATAGTAGACTGAGAAACTTCGCATTTCATCAATACGCCTTCCAGACTGACAACGAAACTAATGAGAAGAAAAAGGGGGTACCTGTTTAAGTTTGGGAGGCGTATAATAATATTTCTTTTTGTAAGTTTCGGAAGAAAAAAACACAGAAAATTGAATATGATGGCAAAAAGACATTTAAAAAACAGTAAAGGTTCAAAGGTATTCCTACTATTTATGATCTGATTAGTATTGTTATATTATATATTGTTCTGTTTCATACATATATCTACTGCGTTATAGAATTTCAAACGAAAACGGCCCCTTTCCAATTACAAAATTATTAAGGAGAAATCGAGAAGTTGTGGCGAAAAAAAAACATCACGCACCGTGACCGACTCTTCAATAGGAGTAGTTCCAAATCAATAGGTATGTTTATAGATTTAAAACTTCCGTATTCTTTGTTCGTATTTTCTCGGTTTTCCCCCGAGTTCCCCGTTTTCTCTTTCCTTTTTTCTGTTACCCATCTCACCCGAGGCTAATTTCCCCTCATATAGTTTGAGCATCATAGTACAGAGAGAGGGACAGAGAGACAGGAAGGGGAATATAGAGCTAGAAAGCGAGGGGGTTAGAGAGAGAGAGAGAGAGAGAGACAGGCATATAGACCGACATAGAGAGAGAGAGATAGAGAGAGAGAGAGAGAAAGATAATAAGCCAGTTTGGGCCACCTAATTTATTTGAGGTCAGTGAAAATTAACAAGCGCAAAAAACTTTGTCGAAGAGTTGAAACAACGGCTTACTTTGATCGAAAAAATAATGTCAGACAAGCTTCCACTGAAATTATCCTCTTTAGAATGTATTTTACTAGGGCTTGTTTGTCACCCACGTTCCAGAGATATCTACCATTCATCATAATAATCTATTTTTAATGATAAACCTAGATGTGTAAAAAAACGTAACAATATCATTTCAATGTGTTACGTTTCCCTTCTTTGAGATCCAGCCTTCATATCATTGGAAAATAATACTTGAGGGTGTTGTGTAGGTGTGTATGTGTGTTTATATGTAATTAGGAGCATGAAATTTGGGTTGACTTTAATATCAGACATGATGAATTGTGTCTCGGGACCGAACTCTTTGACAAAAACAGTCACAAGAAGTCTAAATATTCATGTTTATGAAACGGGTCATAACATGAAGTTATTTATTTACCCGCACAAACGCACACATACTCGGCCACACATACACGCACACACACACACACCCACCATAAATCCCCCATATCATTCGTTACTTTCTATAGTGATATCAAATTTTCTAGAGTTACAGCTCAATTATCTCTCGTAAATACCATTCATGCTTACTGTTTCAGCAGTAGTATACTGCATTAGGTTCCACTGATAAACGAGTATATCTGCAAAACTGAAACAATTGTCTTACTTGTTGGATAAAGAGAAGGAGAACAAAATAATTAACATTATTGTAAGACTTAAATCAATACTATCCGAATAAAATAGATTCAGGTCATGATTTCGCATCTACCTCGAAGAAGATACAACAAAATGTTTTTTCCCAAAAGTCAGATAATCGTCACTAATATAAAATATGTTTCATGTGACATTTTTATTTGTTATGATCTGTTTGTTTCTTTCAAATGATACAAATTTAAAGATCAGATCGCAAAATGGTATTGGCATAAAGGAAAAAGGAGCTTATTACAATTAGGCATAGGGTTGTTCCGCATGAGGTCTTCCTTAACAAATTGTGAAAGGCCTCAATAATTATAGTTCGCGTACTACATTTAAATTAACACTATTCCCCTTATTCTACCATCTTTGCCCGAAAATAAACATAATTGACCGTTGCTCCCAGATAAGCAGAGCTTGATGCATTGCGAGTCATTTCTGATGTATATATTTATATTTCACTTGCTACAGGGCGATTCAAATATGGGGGTGAACATTGATGGCGAGGAGATGGGTCCAGGATTATCATTAACAGATGGAGTCGAGGTAAGCAAATTGTATCTTTTTGCTTAGGCATTTTAGAAGGTTTACTCATTAAAGTCTAATACACATGATATCATATCTATTTATCTTTGATATTTCATGCATAATTATGAGGTTTATAGACATGACGTTCTCACTCCTGATATTTAAAAGCATTCACAAACAATATCTCCCACCCAAATCGTTTGACAAGTCGGACATGGCTTCTGAGCTGCAATCTATACAGAAAGTTCACTGTAATAGCTCAGGTAACAGAATATAAATGAAAGAAAGAGATTGATGAATGTTTCAAATCGAACAAAAGATAAGAAACCTTACAATGTTAAATTACTATCATTCTATCAAAATGAGGCTGCTTTATTAGTCAGGTGGCTTAGTGAAATTATCGTGACATGCCGGATAAAAGCACACTTTTTGGTACAGGGCTCCCTTAGGACCTACTAAACGATATTAGGCTAGGAGCCCAAGGCAAAAAATATCATATAAGGCCGTGGGGCCTCGTAGCCCCGAAATAGTTTAGAAGGTATGTGTATGTTGCTGTACAGGGCTTCCCTAGAACCTACTTAACGATATTAGGTTAGGAGCCCCTGGCAAAAATAACATATAAGGGTGTATAAAAGGCGGGGGCGTCGCTTCGTAGCCCCAAAATAATTAAGAAGGTAAAATAACATTTATTTGTTGTTGTAAAATTGCCACTTTTGGTACAGGGCTTCCTTAGGACCTACTGAACGATATTAGGGTAGGAGCCCCCGGCAAGAATATCGTATAAGAGTGTGGGACAGGTGCGTCGCCTCGTAGTCCACAAGTGATTTGTCATGTAATAAAACATTGATTTGTTGTTGTACAACCGCCATCTTTGGTACAGGGCTTCATTAGGACCTGCTAATATTGAAATTAAAAAGGTTATGCAAGGAAATGCATGCACAAAAGCTGGACTCGAAAAAAAAAATCATTTCTTCCAAAGTTTACTTGCAAGTTCTACATATCTGCTTACATCTATTTATAGTGAATATGACCGCATTGGTCTTCTGACATTTATTATGTGTTATCTTGCCAATACAAATTAAATTAAATTAAATAAAAATGAGTTGTAATTCATCTGTTCCTAATACCTGCAGGTGTTACAACATCATTATAAACAGATACTGGAGATTGCGTATTAAAGCTAGTCCAAGAAGTTACCAGCTGGTAACTTCTTGGCTAGACCAAGGGTTAATTTGACATGTTTTATACATTTGAGTGCTTTGGCATTCGTAATAACTTTCGGGGCCTGTTATGTGTAGGTTCTACAAGGAAAATAATCATTTTTTTCAACCAAATGTGAATTTAGGAGTTGCGTTTATTGTTTTAGAGTTGTGTATAAACCAAACATCTAATGCAACATGGATAATCTACCGCCCACAGCGTGCTATTTACAAGGATGGGAAGGAATAGAATACGATATCCACCGTGTGACAAATAAGAAGGACAAAAGAGGGGGAGGGGGTATGCATTTGAATCGATTGTAATCTATATATCAACATAAGAACAAGTTTGTTAAGCCGAGTTTGATTACTAATATTGTTTCGACTGTATCTGTGTTATGAGTTTAGTTCGCTACATTTCGTTATGAACGGTAATTTTGAAGAGATGTATTCTTTATAATCCATTCATAATCTATTTTGCATTGATATATATTAGCTACGTTGATAAATATTCCAGACTTTTATCTCAATGCATGACACACAAACAGTATTCTTGCTTCGTTGGGCTTTGTTTACTAGAAAAATGTGCCTCCAATTTCAACTCTTAATTTTGAAATTCTAATAGCTAGGTCGCATCATCAGCGAGAACAATATTTTGGTAAAATTAATTCAATTTTCAGTTTTGAGGGCATTTTAGTTTGATTAGGTCCTTTAAAGCCATATAAAATCAGTTATCATTTTTGTTTTGGGGTTGAAGTTAGTCAGGGGCTCTAATGCCGCTTCCTCCCAGCATGCCCAGTGCAGAATTTATCCTTAAAGCAACCCATAAGCTAAATGTAGTCATTTTGGTGTATTAAAGATGAAGCACCAACTTTCACAGTTTAAAGGGGAAACAACGTAATGTAGTTAACAATAATATACGAATTCTTTCCAGGTGACGTCATATTTTTTTCCCTTTCTCAGTTTAACATGCCAAAACGATCATTCATTGAAGAGATAAATCCCTGTGAAATTATGATATCATTTAACTGTGATGAAATTTGGTTTTGTTTATTTTTGTTCAGGATACTGAGAAATCTGGCGGGTTTGAACAAGAGACAGCAAATGAAAAGAGTATTCCTCAGGATGCTAGAGGTGATGTAGGAATTCAGAAACGGAAAATGTAAGTTTTTTTTTTGTTATCAATCAGTCAAAGCGTAGCCCTTGGTTGTGGTAAACCAAGAAATATTTGTTACTAAGTATTATTAGACCTTATATTCCAACAATTGTGAAACATATTGCTATTGTATCTATCAGAGAATCAAATGAAAATATGTTAAATTGAGGCTAAAGTGTATTCATAAGACCGTTATCTGCATGAACAAGAACTTAATACACTGCCTTTGTTCATTCCAAAAAATATAAAATATTACTTCAGATGATAAAGATAATAACGATAAAGAAGTAGAGAAGAGTGCTCATCAAAATATAGACAAGGAGAAAGAGAGAGAGAGAGAGAGAGAGAAAGAGGGAGAGTGTGAGGCAGAGAGGGGAAGGGGGATGTCGAATAGGATAGCTATAATTTAATGAATAGAAAGTACAACGAATAACGCGATCATAACGGATATATTTATGCCTAGACATATTTGCATTGGCATCAGCCATGATACCCTTTTTTGGAATCACCATAACCTGTAACCATTACTTGTACTTGAATAATCATTGCAACTAGTCATGTCACGCATATCTCACATGAAATTAATTTTTTTACACAACAGTTGATTTCCCGTTGTAATTCTAAGCTATTTATATTTTGTTTGTTATTCTGCCCTTCTCTGCGATGTAACTCGGTATGATCCCCTCACTTTCTTTTTTTAACACTCAATTCTTTTTTGAAAGTTATCCGCCTCGTTGAATGCTTGTTAACGGCAACCCCTTTTATTAAAGGTTTGATTGGGTAACGCTCACAAAACCGTTGGCATTGTTGGGGTCAAAATCTTTGAATTCAATCGTTTCTTGTGCTTTAAACCTTTTACTAATGATGAAACTTATTCGCTTAAATCTGATGATTTTGATATTTCATTTTATTTAAAAAACATTGCAATGCATTGATTGATTGATTGACCTATGATGGACCTATGATCTGATCTCAGACTGGTAGATACATAAATGGTTAATGAGATATCAATACGCAGCAAGGGACTTAAAATGTTTACATCCCATGTATGAAACAACACCACTCCCCCTCCTCCTCCGAACATGGTGTCCGTCTCAAATGACATCATGTAATGCTATTGCCTATTTTCAATTGCACATCATTCTATTGCTTTTTGCTTAAAATGTCATGTTCATGATACAAACAAAATTAGGTTCAAATGGATTGTTTCCATATCAGTCTCTTTATCTTAGAATGGAATCGGATCAAGTATAAGTCAAAATGATTTCACAAGTTTTAAATGCCTGATTCCATAAAATCAATCAAGTACAACACCATAAATATGCCTTTTGTTATAGGGCCAAGGGAACCGGTATACCACCGATCACATCACTGCAAAACATGTCATCACAACATACATCCAGTGCTTTAGATACTAAACACAATGAAGCACAGAGAGAGCATACAGATGGAGAAGATAGAGTATTATCTAGTACTCCTACATTACTTCGACCTGATGCAGACATAGAGGACGAGAAGACAGAGCTGGCACAGGGCGCCCATGTAAATTTGAATACCGACACATCCGCTGATGACAAGTGCGTCCTAATGGAAGAACGCACATCTTCTCTGAAGCCAGGAGAAATCATGGAAATCTTAGAGACTGATGCAAATGATGATTGGGATGCAATGCATAACCCACTACTGGATGAAATAACTCCGAATGATGCAAGTGCGTTCGAACCAGAGCTACCATTCAACCCTGAATTAGACCAGATGGATGAGGAAGAATACACACCGCTCTACAAGTCTGCTTTAGAAGGTGATCTCGAAGGGGTTCAGGATCTGATTTCAAGGGGAGTAAATCCAAATAAACCAAGTAGGGGTGGACTCCGCCCTCTTCATGCAGCGGCTGATGAAGGACATGCACACATCGTTAACTTCCTCATCCTTCAAGGAGCGGACGTAAATATCGAATGTGACTTGGGTCAGATTCCTCTTCATGCAGCAGCATACAGTGACCATACTTGTATCATAGATAGTCTCATTCAACAAGGATCTGATGTGAACAAGGCAGACGTGAATGGTTGGACACCATTCAATGCTGCCGCTGAAAATGGCCATCTAGAAGCCGTCAGATATCTTATGACTAAAGGAGCAAAGCAGAACAGATATGATGGAACTACCCCTCTCTATTGCGCAGCTCAATTTGGTCATTTAGACATCGTCAAATTCTTCATTTCAAAAGGAGCTGATGTGAACGAAGAAAATGTCAAAGGGAGGATTCCTCTACACATTGCATCAGCTGCAGGCCACTTAAAAGTCGTGGAATATCTAATTCAGCGAGGATCTGATGTGAACAAGAAAACTAACACGGGGTGGACACCATTAAATGCTGCCGTTCAATATGGTCATCTCGACGCCGTCAAATGTCTCATGACTAAAGGAGCAAAGCAAAACAGATTCGATGGTATGACCCCACTCTATGCCGCTGCACAATTTGGTCATTTAGAAATTGTAGGTTTCTTCATTTCCAATGGAGCTGATGTGGACGAAGACGATGACAAAGGGACGGTTCCTCTCCACGGTGCGGCTATTAACGGGAACATTGAGGTCATTGAATATCTCATTCGACAAGGATCTGATGTGAACAAGGAATACGTCAAGGGTTTCACCCCATTCAATGCTGCCGTTCAGTATGGCCATCTAGAAGCCGTTAAATTTCTCATGACTGAAGGAGCGAAGCAGAACAAATTTGATGGAACTACCCCTCTCTTTTGCGCAGCTCAATTTGGCCATTTACACATCGTTGAATTTTTCATTTCCAAAGGAGCTGATGTGAACGAAGAAGATAACAAAGGGAGGATTCCTCTCCACAGTGCAGCTGCTGGAGGCCACTTGAAAGTCATGGAATATCTCATTCATCATGGATCAGATGTGAACAAGAAAAGTAACACTGAGTGGACACCATTAAATGCTGCTGTTCAATATGGCCATCTAGAAGCTGTCAAATGTCTCATAACTGAAGGAGCGAAGCAGAACAGATATGATGGAATGACCCAACTATATGCTGCAGCACGATTTGGTCATTTACACATCGTTGAATTCTTCATTTGCAAAGGATATGAAGTGAACGAAGAACATGATAATGGAATGATTCCTCTCCACAGTGTAGCGATTAACGGTAACGTTGAAGCCATAACATATCTCATTCATCAAGGATCTGATCTAAACAAGAGTGATGCTAAGGGTTGGACTCCATTAAATGCTGCTGTTCAGTGTGGCCATCTAGAAGTTGTCAAATGTCTCATAACTGAAGGGGCGAAGCAGAACAGATATGATGGAAAGGCCCCACTCTATTCCGCTGCACAATTAGGTCATTTAGATATCGTCAAATTCCTCGTATCCAAAGGAGCTGATGTGAATGAAGAAGATGACAAAGGGAGTGTTCCTCTCCACGGTGCTGCTATTAACGGGAACATTGAGGTTATTGAATATCTCATTCGACAAGGTTCAGATGTGAACAAGAATGATGCTACTGGATGGACGCCATTCCATGCTGCCAATCAATATGGCCATTTAGACGTCATCAAATATCTCATGACTAAAGGGGCGAAACAGACGAGTTTTTGCGGAATCCCTCCACTCCATGGCGCGTCGCTATTTGGTCATTTGGATATCGTAAAATACTTCATTTCAAAAGGAGCAGATGTAAACGAAGGAGACGCCAAAGGGAAGATTCCTCTCCACGGTGCAGCTTCTCGAGGCCACATGAAGGTCATGGAATGTCTCATTCAGCGCGGCTCTGACGTTAACAAGGTAGATGCTGAGGGTTGGACCCCATTCAATGCTGCTGTTCGAAATGGTCAACTAGAAGCGGTCGAGTATCTCTTGATTGAAGGAGCAGAGCAGAACATATATGATGGTATGACCTCACTTCATGCTGCAGCCCAATTTGGTCATTTAGATATCGTCAAATTCTTCATAGACAAAGGTGCTGATGTGAACAAAGAAGATGACAAAGGGATGATTCCTCTCCACCGTGCAGCCTCCGGAGGTCACACAGAAGTGATTGAATATCTCATTCAGCATGGGTCTGATATCAACAAAGAAGATGCCAATGGTTGGACACCGTTTAATGCTGCTGTTCAATGTGGTCATCTCGAATCCGTCAAATACCTCCTGATTGGAGAAGCGAAGCAGAACAGATACGCTGATATGACCCCACTTCATGCCGCAGCACAGTTTGGTCATTTAGATATCGTCGAATTCTTCATAGACAAATGTGCTGATGTAAACGAAGAAGATATTGCAGGGATGATTCCTCTCCATGATGCAGCTTCCGGAGGCCACATAGAAGTCATTGAATATCTAATTCAGCACGGTTCTGATGTCAACAAAGAAGATGCCAATGGTTGGACACCGTTCAATGCTGCTGTTCAATATGGTCATCTCGAAGCCGCCAAATATCTCTTGACTAAAGGAGCAAAGCAGAACCGACATGGTGGTATGACCCCACTCTATACTGCAGCAAAATTTGGCCACTTTCATATCGTCAAATTTTTCACAGACGAAGGAGCTGATGTTATGGAGGACAACGATTCAGGTCAAATTCCTCTCCATGGTGCAGCTGCTCGAGGTCACATGAAAGTCATGGAATATCTAATCCAGCACGGATCTGATGTGAACAAGGCTGATGTACAGGGTTTGACACCATTCAATGCTGCAGTTCAATATGGCCATCTAGAAGCCGTCAAATATCTCATGACTCAAGGAGCGAAGCAGAACAGATATGCTTGTATGACCCCACTCTTTGCCGCAGCACATTTCGGCCAATTAGATGTCGTCCAATTCTTTATATCTAATGGTGCTGATGTTAACGAAAGGAATGATGATGGGATGACTCCTATCCATGGTGCAGCTTTTCAAGGTCACACGAAAGTCATGGAATATCTCATTCAGCAAGGATCGGATGTGAACAAGAGGGATAACACTGGCTGGACTCCATTCAATGCTGCCGTGCAATGTGGCCATCTAGAAGCTGTCAATTACCTAATGACTAATGGAGCGGAGCAAAACAGATATATTGGTATGACCCCACTCTACGCCTCAGCACGACTTGGTCATTTAGACATCGTCAAATTTCTCATATCCAATGGTGCCGATGTAAACGAAGAAAATGACATACATGTAGGGCTAATCCCTCTTCACGGTGCAGCTATCAACGGTAACATTGACGTTATGGAATATCTTATTCAACAAGGATCTATTGTGAACAAGGGCGATGCCAATAATTGGACACCATTCCATGCTGCCATTGAATTCGGCCACCTAGAAGCTGTCAAATATCTAAAGGAGATTGAAAGAGCGAAGCCGAACAGGAATGATGATATGACTCCATTCCATAACGCAGCTAAATTTGGTCATTTAAACATTGTCGAATTCTTCATTGGTGAAGGCGCTGATGTGAACGAAGAAGATGACAAAGGGATGATTCCACTCCACGATGCAGCTTCTGGAGGCCACTTAGAAGTCATGGAATATCTCATTCATCAAGGATCTGATGTGAACAAGGCAGATGACAAGAGTTGGACTCCAATCATTACTGCCGTTCAAAATGGCCATCTTGAAGCTGTCAAATATCTCATGACTGAAGGAGCGAAGCCGAACAGGAATGGTGGTATGCCGCCACTCTACGCCGCAGCGCATTTTGGCAATTTAGACATTATCAAATCCCTCGTATCCAAGGAAGCTGATGTTAACAAAGAAGATGATGATGGGATGACTCCTCTCCATGGTGCAGCTATTCGAGGCCACGTGAAAATCATTGAATATCTTATTCAGCAAGGATCTGATGTAAACAAGAAAGATAAAAATGGGGGGACAGCATTCAACGCTGCTGTTAAAGAAGGCCATCTAAGAGCTGTGAAATATCTCATGGCGAAAGGAGCCAAAAGTACTAGGTTGCACGGAATGTCATCGCTTTACATTGCAACACAATATGACCATGTCGATATTGTACAATTTCTTATCTCCAATGGATATGATGTGAACGAAAGAAATGAATGCGGTAAGTCCCCTCTTCATGCAGCATGTTACAATGGCAACATGGATATCGTGAAATTACTTGTTCAGCACAACGCTAATGTCAATGAACAAGATCATGATGGATGGACACCACTAGAAGCAGCTGCACAAGAAGGACACCAACACATAGTCAATTACCTTGCGTTGAATGGAGCAGACATGCACGTGAAAGATATAGATGGTATGACGCCGCATCGAGCAGCAGCAAACACAACCAATCCTCATGCAATAGAAGGTATTTCATCTTCTAGAGGTGTCCCGGATAAGGAGGAAAAGGGAGACCCGCGACCCGGAGGCCACCATAATCACATTACAAGACGATATGTGGTGGTAACAATGGCAGATGCAGACAAGCATTCACGTGCAGGGCAGTTTGCATCTCAGGTAGATAATGCAGAGGAGGGGAATGACTGCACTCAAGCTGTTAATGCGAAGAGGGGAGCTGATGTTCTCTCCTTCAAGAGCCTCCCCACAAGGACACATGATGATGAAAAAGCTGGCAATGAGGAATGCAATCCTTTTATTCATGCTAAGCTGAAATATCCTGGCAAAGGTGAACAAGATCCAAAGCTGAATCGGATGGAAACAATAAAGAGCCCCTTGACAAATGGCACAGACTGTTCTTCCCCGCGTGAACCTCAGACATGGCAATACAACGGATTCGATCCACTCTTTCTACAAACCATGAGGAATGACCCGTCTGAAGAACCGGAATCTAGATGTCACTCACTGATTGACGAAAACAGGGACATGAGAGTGAGTGGTTTCTAAAAATGTTTTCTTATAAAAGCATATATTTCATTGAAAATTTGGATTGTAAACATAAGGGAAAATATAGATATGTTTGGAAGCAACCACTCATTCAATTTTCATCATATAGATGAAAAACAGAGATTCGTAGAAAGTGTAAAAGTTAATGACCTTTTGTACATAGCCCTATGTTAAATGTTCCGTAATATTTTTTACTTTCAACACACCTGTGCATGAGAAAAGGACTCATATTCTAAAAATAGAGCATGACGAATGACATGCAATGGTATTATACACATAGGTCAGTTTGTTCATGTTGTGGAAAACAGTTCGTGTTCAATCTTTGCATGTATTTTTTCGTCTTACTCTTTGTTTTGTCCAATTCTTTTTTTAACAAAAATTAATTGTCGCCATTTATTTCATATCATTTCACAGCACTCTAAAATGACAATTGTTATGATAATAGATTTTTTTTCTCTCGATCAGAAATCTTCTTCACCGATGAATGATGGAAATGATCTACCAGTCAATGCAACACCAGTCAAGCTTAAACGGTACCAGTCACTTTTCGTTTCTTGTATTATGAGGCAACCTAATTATTCGTATATCATGATGTATTTATTCAAAGGTCATTAATAAAAACGTTTTTTTCATGCTTATTAAATATTCAGAAATGTCTTGTATGTTCTTCATAATGTATACAAAATAACCATTTACGGGAAAAGCGACACGTAAATAAACTGTAAAACTTTGCCTTTAATCATGATTAGAGCACTTTCGGATTCATTACCTATCTGGATCTGTACCTCAAGACGCTAGAGAACAATGAAGCTAGACATGATGCGTAACCCAGGGTACTGTTCAAGTAGATATATAAATCTAGGTGTTTTTCCTTGTACGTCTATTAGTAAACATTCATACATACATTTGTATATTACAGAGATTTTTTATTATCTGAGTAGACCCTGCTAAGGACCAATGTGGTTTCTCCTTACATCAGCTAACTGTAATTTCTACAATAACATTCAACAGCTTTCCTACACGCCCACCAGCTGTCGTTCACCAGAAATTGGATGATGGAAACCCTCTCCCCGACCATGGAACCTCCTCAAACCCAGTTTGGAAAATCGGGGTAAGAGAAGTATTGCCTCAATTTATCATTTCTAAATAACTTGCTGTCGAAGTTATGAAAATTCAAAACAAGCTTATGTTAAAGATGTGTTTTGTTCTACATCTGTGTAAAAAGGACGCTACCAGAATATTTAGATTATATTTGAGAGGAAAGACTCGATCATTAACCCTTATATGTAGTTTTAGTAATGAGTACACAACGAGAGTAACCTCTTGAATTTGTAGAGGAAGGCGTTTCGATATGATAAGCATTAGCTTTTTTCATTAGTAATATCAATTTAGGTTGTTGCTGCCTCGTCATGTTTGTTTAATAATCTTTTTCGGGACGACTTTAAATTAATATCATGTAATAATTCCCATTAATTGAGAAATATCACTTGTTTCCTTGTGAAACGTTGAACGTCAGCATTGAATGGTGCCC
>BEXV01005009.1:4173-20953 GCA_003118195.1 Hemicentrotus pulcherrimus | reverse complement strand
ACTTAAAGGATTTTTTACAAGAACATTGGACACAATTGAAGGTTGAAAAAAATCACACAAAAATAATTTCCCACTTTTTGGTAACCCAGGGTACAGCCTTAAAAAATAAATAAATAATTCAACAAAATGGCCGATTTTTTTTTGGTACCCCAGGGTACCATTTATGTCATCATATATACGTATAATCCACTCCACAAGAAACTCATCAAAGACACGAGCAAAGACTGGTGTGACAGAGATAGGACGTAATTGATCCAGAGAATTGCATGGGTTTGCTCTAGGAATCGGAATGATATTACCGATTTTTGAATACTCTGGAAACATACCCGATTGTAGACAGGAATTGAAAATAATAGATAATGGCACAGATAATTCAACAGCAAACTCACGAACAAGTCTGAAAGGCATATCATTAGTATCGGATGAGTTTGATATCTTCAGTTTCTTCAATTCGTTGTACACTTGGTAAGGTTGGATTTCCGGTGGTGGTGAATCAGCTGCCGGGTACACCAGAAAAGACCTGCGATCCAAGGGTGTTAGGGAGGAACCGACATCCGCAAAGTGGGAGTTTATCCAGTCGGCCTGCTCAGCGGTTGCCATATGAGATCCTGGTATTTGATGTCTTTTTTACACTAGGAATGTTACGGTTCCCTTGTACCATTTCCCATGTTGGGATTTCTTCAGATGTGACACCTTTCCAAGGGGGAATTTGCTCTTGGTAGCTTTAATTTCCCGCTCTACTTGATTTCTGAGTTGGCTATAACGTGGAAGGTTTCCTGATTGATAGGCAACTTGGCGTTGGTCGGAAAGAGAAGTGAATCGTTAAGATCTTGGTGAAAGGGCGAATTGGGTGGTGAATAAACAGCAGCTACGAACATTGTATGGATTTTCTGAGAATCCAATCTAATCCATAGGACCTCGAGCTCGGGTGACGTTGCATTATCAAGAATGGTAACATTGAGATCAGATCGGGTATAGATTGCGACGCCGCTACCTTGACGACCTAAGCGATCGCGACGATGAAGCGCAAATCCAGGAATATGGTATTGTTCATCAGGTTTTGAGTCATTCAGCCAGGTTTCACATAGAGCTGCAATATCAGTTTGATGAACATTCATTGTAACTACCAAGTCATCTAATTTATTTGATAGTGATCGAAGGTTACTCAAAAAAATTGATGGGTATGGAGTTCTTTTTATAGAACTTGAGATATTAATTGTCTAATATATGTCTGAATTTTAATAATTTGTTTTTTTGTGTTCTATGGTCAATATGATGATGTCACGATATACCTAATGGCCAAATGAGAAATGAAATCATATCAACTATTCATATTCTACCTAAATATGAAAAGAAAATTAGAGGTCAACGGACTTTCCGAAGAGCTATAATGCATTTTGTATAGGCATGTTTTTGCCCACATATGCTGTGTATTACAAAACCTCGCACGTACAAAATTTAATTTTAACGGACGCTCCTCCTGTTATTACTTGTTATAAAGAGATAAATATAATATAATATATATAAATTATAATGAGATATTCATAAATATGAAATTGTTTGTAAAAATAGAGATTATCATGAAAGAAAAAAAAATGGCAATTTGATGTTGCAAACGGCCAGTACAAAAGAAAACGCGCGCTCAAAAAAAAAATGCTCAAAATGGCCAGAAACGTATGCAAAATGAATTTGAGATGATTTTGAGCATTTAAAAATTTTGCGCGCGTACTTACGCGCGGAAGTACGCTTTCATGAGCGTTTATCGACCTTAAATTGACCTTAATGTTGATGAATATGAATGACGATTAATTTTCTGTTCTGAAGATATGATCATGAGTTGATATTCTGAAATTTTCACAAGATGACGCCTGGATGACGTCACAATAATTTGTTGAACTTGAAATGTTTCTGTCACGTCTTATGATGATAACCTATAACTGTGTCAAAATTGAAAGATATTGGGTTTACGTATTTTGAGAAATCGTATGCACCAACAAAAATGCGGATAAATAAATACAAATAAATAAAGAATAGTAACAAAGAAAATTCGGACGAAATCAATAGGTGGTCTGTTGGCAACAGACCATATAATAAACAATAATAACAAAATATTTCTATACCGCAAATTGCAAAATGCCTCTAAGCGGTTTAAAAAGGAAAATAGGAAACAGAATTTGCATTAAAAATTACACCAAAAAAATTAACATCAAAACTTTGCAAATGAAAAAAAAAATACATGAACTTAATTATAAATCACTTACAACCAACAGATAGATACTTCATGAATTAATAGTAACCTACGTTGATCTACAAAAACAAGAGCCAAAAGGTCAAAGGGCTATTCAGGAACATGACTTTAAAGAGATTTGTTTTTAGCATTGTTTTAAATGTATGTTAAGAAATAGCATTGTGAATATGAAGGGGAGATTATTCCAAAGATATGTTGCTGCATAAACAAAGGAACGTTGACCGTGTTGTTTGTAAGAAAAAGTGTGACACCGAGAGAGGAGAGATTGAGAAGCAGATCGCCAAGTCCGGACAGGAGTGTATGGACGACGGAGTTCAGAAAGATATGAAGGAGGGAAACCATGACAAGTCTTGAAATCAAGGAGGAGAATTTTATAATTGATGCGAAAAGTAATAGGAAGCCAGTGAAGGTTTTGAAGAACAGGGGTAATGTGAGAAGTACGAGGAACACATGTAACAAGACAGACTGCTGTGTTTTGGAAACGCTGGAGCTTTGAGATTATTTTTGCAGGAAGACTAACGATAAGGGAATTGCAACAATGTAACCTAAATGTGACGAAAGCATGGATAAGACGATGAGCTGTATTCTGATCGAAGAACCTACACATTGTTCCTATTTTACTTAAAGCTATCAAAGCAGACGTACAAATGGCATCAACATTTTGAGACAAAGTAACAACACCAAAATTACTGGCCATAGATGATGGCTTAATTACAAACTCCCTAATTGTGATTCGTGCGACCTGAGAACTAAACTTCGAATGAAAGTGAAGAAATTCGGTTTTTGAGTCATTTAGAGAAAGCTTGTTCTGAAAGGGCAAAGTTTTTGAACATCCTATAAGTAATTTTCCATCTTCTGAACAGTAGAAGAGCGATTCCAGAAATCAAATGTTGGTACAATTCACATCGTTTGTAAATGTTAAACATGAAAAATGCATCATAAAACATTGTTGACGAGTGAATAATTGCATGACGGTAGGCACATTGTATATCAATAAACAGTTGAAACATGCTTCAACAGTATACAAAAGATTTGCGAAGGATCGACTATTTTCTTCCTTAGCTGGGTCTTTCTATTTATCACATCAATATCTTTCTCCTACTATTTCTATTCATTTTACTCTTTTCTTTCCAAATCTCTTTCTCTTTCTCACTTAACAGGCCAATTTACAGGAACGAGAAGTCATCTACAACCAAAGTAAGGAAACCATAACACACATGCAAATACTTGCTGTTCGCTATTGTAATTTGTATACCTTAATGTCTCTCTTACTTATCATCTTCCAATATATTCCTTAAAAAAAATATAACCTCCTAACGTTAATGACTTTCTTCTATAATGGGCAATAAGTATAATCAACGTAATGAGTTTATAATGTCTTCATCTTTTTCTCAAAGAATTTATTAATCTTGTTGATAATTGTTGAGCCTTCCCCAATTCTTTTCGATAATTTTTTTAATTTTATATCAATTATTTTAAGATACATGTAGCAGTACTCATCATACTGTTAAGCTCTTAAAATGTAAAAAGCGATAGAAGTAAAAGTCTATTCCAAAAATAATTTACGTTCAATTGAAGCAGGAAAATCAGACAAACTAATTTTAAAAAGTTTGAGCACAATCGGATTACTAATAAGAAAGTTATGAATTTCTGAAAAAGTTTGTAAAAAAATGGAACAATGAAAATCACAAGACAAATTGGAAATTTACTCATGGATCTGTGACGTCATGTCCTCACTATTTATTAATTGGCTCATATAGTTTAATCCCTTTACTTTCCCGTTTATCCCCAACACTTGATATCCCAGACCTTTTCCCAGGTTATATGAGTTGTATCACATTGCGTGCATGACATTTCACAAAATCATATTTTTCATGATTTTACTGAAGAAAAAAAAAACTCACCATATATTAGTGCATCTACACGTAAACATAATACTATCAATCTAACGTGGATGCTGGTGTGCAGAAAAGAGATTATTAGGGGAAGAAAATTTAAATTATAAACATATAGAAAATAATTAGTGGATAGTGAGGTCAAGACGTCTGAGACTCATTAGTGAGTTGCCAATTTGTCTAGTGATTTTCAAAATTTTTCATGTCATTACAAATTAATAATTTTTTTTATTAGTTATCCGATTTTTTTCAAACTTGTTTTGATTGGTTTGTCTGATTTTCTGCTTCTATTGAAAGTAAGCTATTTTTGGAATGGACCTGCCCTATAAGCTGTTGAAATTTAGTTTTCTCTTATTAATATTCTCGTTTTAAAATTATGGTCATATTGTCATGCTTCATACATGAGTACAAATAGAAATGTTGAAATAAGTTCTATTATTGTTGTTTTTATTATTATCATCATGATAGTTGAAGTGAGACACAATCTTTGCTTTAAATTGGTAATTACCCTTCCTTATTTTTTTACTAATATCGGTCGATGTGATTACTCATGTACTTAGAGAGGAAGGAATCCAAATTAATCCTGAGACTGACTCCACCGATGAAGATGACACAAGAGGGGACAACCAAACAGAGAGCGAGGATGACATGTACATTCTGCTTGGATCTCCAACGAAGAGAAAAAAGAAGACATACCGACAGACGCCGTGTCGTTGTTGTGCATTATGTTAGATCGAAGTTGAGTTCTGGGAAATGCCAAGAATAAGTTGTGAGTTATCTTCATTCTTCTCTTTTGCTGGTGGGGAAAGTACCACAAGAAAAAAATAACATGAAATTGTTTCAATAAATGTTCTCATAGTTGATATATATGACAATAAATGTCTGAAATATCTGGACCAAATTTCATAGCACATGTCTGTGTAGTCCCATACTTTCATATATGTGCACGGTATATATGGCTTTCAAAATCCCTAAAGCTCACAGCATACCGTAATGTGCGACATAACTTTTCCAATCGTTTGCGGTCAATTCCTTTGACAATTCATTCGTATGACAAGAACCCAACTTTATCTGTAAGCATTTGTCGTAGGTTGGCGCATGTAATATTGTTACGCAAATGAGAATGGAATGAAATCTTTGTGATTTGTAAAATATTAATACAAGAAATGGTGCAATAAATGAGTCTTTCACCAAGCATGGAGATGATCAAGTACTTTCTTTGTTCCTGTCAGATAAGATTTCAAAGTATTTTGGTGATGCAAGTTTAAAGAGAAGGTTGTGTTCTGGGAAGAGGTGAAAAATAATTCATGAACTTTATCATTTGTTATTATGCAAGTGTGGAAGAACATCAGATAAGACATGTTCCCTGAAAAGCATGGCTCTTCAAATGCATTCATATTCTAAATATGTCATGTTTATCGTAAAACTCGGGGGGGGGGGGGGTTCGCCACGTGTTCGTGTAGTCCCATATACATCTTTCTGTGTACAGTGTTTGTAACTTAACCAAATTTCGTATTATTTTGATGATTCCAGAATCTTGCAATACACATTTTGCGCACACATTCTTATATGCTAGATGATCAACCTTTTCTGGTCGATTCCACACCGTTTCTTTCACAATGCAATCGCATGACCAGAACTAAACTTCATCTTTAATGAGGTGGTGATTATGTTCAGTCTAGTTTTAGCCGTATCTAATTGTACAGTCCAATCGATAGTTGCTTATCATGTTCACATACTCGTGGCAATTGTCTAGGCCCAGTATCACAAAAATTAGCAATAGACAGTTCTCGGTTAGTACATCTCTGCAATGACCCCGAATATCCACATATCTTCAAAACATGAAGAGGTCCCACTTTGTACATGTTGAAATAATCACTCCTACAGTGATGGAGGTGCTACATAAATAGCCTATGTTTCCCCTTTTTCAAATAATACTTCCACCTGTGTATCATGGAGTTCATCGCCTTTGCATGAATTAATGATGATTACATAACTTTCATGAGCACTTATCCAGTATTTCGTCTCCAGGTATTTCACAATTTCTTCTGCAATGATCTTTATCTGCTCATGCTCAGACTGCAACCGTGAACTGGCTTGTTGGTCATACGACTGGTAATTGATAGCACATAGTGATCAATGCAATCAATCCCCGAATGTAATCGTATGATCAAGTAGCTTAGTGTTAATGGACCCTAATCATAATGACTTGTTTATTACACCTGAGGCGGCTTTAGATATTTTAATCCATGAACTGTTCGCTTATATTGTCGTGTAATATCCTATGTATAACATTCTATGTTTGTTTTGTTTGTACATTTTTTTGGAGATGTGAATTTTAGTCTCTGTTTTATGTAATGACATGGGCTATGGCGCCAGCATCGACACAATGTTTGTTGCACTCCGAATATGATGCTATAAAGGACACCAATAATCTGGATTGTGTTTGAGCCTCTAAATGTATTCGTAACCATACCTCCATACAAAATGACATCATAAAACATTGTTTTAGTATTAACAAGTTGTACATGTATATAGAAAGCTCGGGATTATTTTCTATCCCGACGATGGATATTCAAACTGTTTGAAATGTCGTGCCCCTCCTACTACCCATCCTCTCTTACCGTCGCTATATAGTTCTCTTTAGAACTAGAAGCCCAAGAAAGAGTACCAAGGAATACTAACAGTCCCATTTTGGACTACACACACTCAAGAAAGAGGGATTACCGACAATCCTTTTCACATGGTGGTACCGTAAGCCTACTGTATCAGTTGGATTTTATGACATTGCCTTACAATTGCAATAATTATGTGTTTTGCAAATTGATATATTGTACATTATGATATATGTATGTTTTTTTTAATTTTCATCTCGTCAAATTTTGTAAATACATGTATATGCATATTTTAATGTCTTTAATAATGCCATATTGTGAAATCTACTTATATTTTTGTATTTTGTTGATTCGATATCCGACTTTAACGTTCATGACCTGCTACTTATTGAGTTCTGTCATTTCCTGTGAATAGAATTCCACGCTCCCATCTTTATGTACTGTAAACACTGTTTGGAGATGTGATTTCCTGTCCATGTTTGATTTAATGGTATATGTTATAGCGCCATCTATAGACGCAATGTATGTTGGGATCGGAGTATGATGCTATAAAGGACACCAACCTGACATTTTTGAGCCTCTAAAAGAAAACGTTATTATACCTCGATATTAAAAAAAGAAACATCATAAGACATCATTAGCAAGTGAGTATTTACATGATGGTAGACAGTATGCAACGTCTACCATATTTCACCGGTATACAAATGATCGCCTGTCTAGAAGGACTATATAAATTTGTGTTTTTCTTTCTCACGAAAACTGTATATTGACGGAAGTTATACATAAAGATTAACCGCCTATAAAGACTGATTTTCAACCTTACAATCTGTTGATAATTGAACATGATATTGAATAGGGATATTCTTTATCATGATATTCATGTTTTGACATTACATGAACTACAGATTCCTGTAATTTCCTAGTTGCTTCTTGAATAGTTTTAATGGGAACCTTGGTTGGGAATGATCTGTTTTGAAAGCTTTTAGATAAGAAAGATAGACGGTCAAAATTTGAACAAAAATAGGATAAACCAAAAAGGGTTTGATATATATCTTTAATTGCATTTATTCTGGCATTAACATTGTTTATAAATTTGAGTTCTGGTAACAAAAAGAAAATGAATTTTCACAGAATCGAACAAAACTTAAACTGAATTTCAAGATTACAAATAACTGTAATTGTCCAAATAATTTCGGTATAACATTTATACTGGCTGAGTAATGAGCATGGAAAGATAATGAAATTAAGGTAAGTAAGCCCGACACCATTTGTGTTTGTGTACGGTGCTTGTTACTTACCAAGACTGGGCCAAATTTGTTATGATTCTGATGACTCCAGAACTTTGCAGTACACACCTAAACTTACATGCTACATGATCATTTTTTTCTTATCTATTCCACACCTTTTCTTTCACAATGCAATCACATGGCCACAGCTGAACTTTATCTTTAACTGTCAAACATGAGAGTTGTATATACAAAGCACATGATTATTTCCACAATTTTTATATTATGCCGTTGCCTTAATTACTATTGCATTATAATCATGTATTTCATTCATTTCAGTCAATATATGATGTATTATAATATGCTCATGTTTTTGTATTATTATCTCGACATTATTTGTACATATATACATTTGCAAACGTCTTTCATACTGCCATATTGTGAAATCTGCTTATATTTTTGTATCTTGTTAATTTAATATCCGTGTTTAATGTTTTTGAACTGTTTGCTAATTATCTTCTGTCATATCCAGGGTATCATTATATGATGTGTTATGTATCGAACACTTTGTTGGAAGATGTGACTTTCTGAATGTTATGGTTTATAGCGCCCGCTATCGACGCAATGTTGGGTTCCGAATATGAAGCATTAAAGAACACCAATCTGAATTATTTTGAGCCTCTTAACGTATTAACTTCATTTCCAACAGAAAGGTAAACAAAGATGTTACTTCTTGTTTTCATGCATATTTGTTTTCTTCTTTGAAACTATACAAATACACCGTTCACATAAAACAAATATTACAAGAAATTCGTGATTTCTGAGGAAATGGGGAGGGGGGTCCACTAAAAAGCGGTGCTTGTAGTTTGTGGATCCTTCATTATGACTCCATACTAAAAGGCATCAGAGGTGTTGGCGAGTGAGTATTTCCATGATAGTAGAAAGCACCATCGTCTATCAAAACGCGGTATGACTAAGCTACAACTGTATACGAAAATAAGATCGCCCGTCTATAAAGACTCTAAATGTTTATCTTTTAGCTTGAAGAGTGATTCGAACGGAACCTGCGTATAACGCCTCATCTTCTTCTCTCCCTTGAGTGGTCTTTATGCACAGGTTTTACTTTGAAACATTTTGGTCTTTAAAAACAATATCGTAATAGAGATGTTTTTTTAATCATAATATACGTATTAATGTTTTGACAGTTCTCGATTAATACATTCCTGTCGAATTCCTACTTGCTCCTTGTATATTTGTAATACATATTATTAAATGAAATGCAACAAAACAGTCACACAGATACATCAGATCTATACAAGGAGTCTCTTTTACGATAGCTTTAAGATCATGAAAAAAAACAGGTGAAAATTAAAAGAAACAAAAATTGGATAAGCTACTTAACAAAGGTACAAATATGTCACAGTCTCTTGCCATATCTGCCAGTTTACATTTCACCCACACTTTCATGTTTCAACTTTTTTAATTTTCTTCACCTTTCGAACTTCCTATAAGTCATCACTTGTCTCTCAAATATATTTTGCTTTTGTCTTTACCCACGCTTTGATTACCCTTTGAGTTCATTAAGAGACTAAAAGGAAATATATATCATTTCATTTATTTAATCTTTTGTAAATATATTTTTTTTTAAAGCTTATTTGACAGCAATTTATATATAATATCCATTACTCAGTAGGTGGGGTCTCGTAAATGGGAGGTTCTGGGTTCAAAACCAAGTCGATGCGCTCGGGTCCTTTTGGTAAGACATTCATCCTCGATCATTACCAAGTTCATTGGAGAGGTCTCAACGCCGTCTCCTGGTTGATTACTTACAAGCATATAACCCCTTTTAACCAATCAGGCAAAATGATCACCATCAAATGAAAGAAACAAGATATACTAAAAGTAAGACAAATATACAGACGAAAAGAAAATGGATACACCTGGCAGATAATTAAACAAAATGTTGAGAAAGAGAGCGAGATAGAAAACAAAAGAGGAGAGAAAGAGAGCTATAGAAGAAAGAAAATATAGGGCAAGGTAGACATGGGATTATCGAGAGCTTCTTAACGAGAGAGTAAGAGACAGAAACCTTCAGTTTATATGTTATTTAAAAGAGGGATGGACATGCTACATAATTCTACACACCAAGCACCAATAAATTAAATTTGCTTTATTTTAGATAAAAGACAGTGTGCGTATTTCACTCAAAAGCGCTAGACGGCGCTGTTCATATTTGTGTGCATGTTGTGTTTCACTGTCATATTTTAAGCCGAATTGTTGCGGAGTTGTTTGGTGAAAATTACTATTTGACCAGCTTTCAATTTCCCAAGCTTAGCTAGAAGTTCTCTATCTAACTAAAATGTACTTTTCTTGTATTATATTGTTATCAAAATATCTCTATAAGTATTTTCCTCTCTCTCTCTCTCTCTNCGAGAGCTTCATAGCGAGAGAGTAAGAGACAGAAAGATTGAGAGAGGCTGGCCGGAAGTGGGAGATATAAATTAAAGACAAGAAGAGAGAGGGGGAAGGAGAAGGAAGGGAGATGGAGGAAGGAAGGGGTAGGAGGCTTACTGTAACAACATTGTTCGACTATCGTGAAATGTTCTCCGTATTGTCTTTTTGTTCATTATTTCATCGACAGTTATAATTGTACTAAATACAAGTGGAGCAACAATAAACTTTGGTCCATTTATTGTATTATATGGAAATTTTTAACAATTTGTAGTTTGTCTGGATATTCTTAACGTCTTTATAACAAAACAAAAAAGGAAAGAAAGAAATCAAAAAAAAATAATGGCCCGATTTCACAAAGGAGGTTTGTCGACAAACCTAGGTTTATGTGCGTCATATGACGCGTTTCGACGCGTTTTTACGGATCAAGGTTTGAGAATTTGGACCAAAGGGTGCTAAAGGTGATGTTTGCTTGGGAGGAAAAAAAAACAAGTGAATTCCACCCAAGACCACTACTTTATAAATACAAATACACAAGCCTACAAAGGCTTAGAAAATATCGCCTGCCCTAGCCCTGCACTGACGAGACCAACAACAGATCGACCAAACAAGTACATTACACCCATTGGCAACAAAGTCAGTCGGTTTGGACTCGGTATGGCGGTGTGACTGATGTGTTAAATGGGCGGGGTGGCTTGGTCTGATATGGAACACAGAAGTAAAACCTTCAATGTATATGTTATTTAAAGGAATCACACGAAGAAGCTAAAAATGCAAAATTCATATCATTGCGAAGGGGAAGCCTCACTGATCAAATACAACAAATTTCCTCTTGAAAATATGTTTGGGGCCCGCAGAAATCAACTTTCAAAAATGTCAGGTTTGAGATCCAGATTTACTGCCTTCAGCAATGCTTGGTATGACGTTATTATTGTGACGTACCACCCTGGGCACGGCTAGCTAGCCGCAAAACAAAGCGAGGCGCGCGCATTGTAAATACACGCAACTCCTCGACTGTTTGTAAAATTCGAAGCATACTATCTTGATATCAAAATGTCGGCTTTAGACGAGAAAATTGAACTACTAGATATGTAAATTGAATTCAGTAAGGAAAGCGATTCCGCTGACAGCGATGATGATGATGGGGAGGTAGGAGAGTTGGGAGGAGAAGAAGGAGAAGAGGAAGAAGAGGAAGAACTCGACGATGATGGTAGAGATATGCCGCGACTCTACCAGCACGAACCCGAGCTGCTGAAGCCGGTGAACTAGATATTTTTTGAACAAACATTAATATGTCAATCTATTGCCACTTTCATAAACAACAATTTGCTACTAATCAGCATACAAATTTATACATCAAATATTCATGTTGGTGATAGTACTTGCGCAATAATCACAAAGGGGTAGAAAATATGTTCTTTCATGGCAGCTGGTATTTATTGTTATTTCAGTTTAAATAAGACATTGTTATAAATATGTTGCATATTAAACTTATAAACATAAAAGTGAAATGTTAATTATTTAGTGTCTTCAACTAGAACAGTAGCGGTGGTAATGGTTGATGCTGATGGTTGCAGTTGGGAATTGTAGATGTGGTGGTGATGATGACAGTGAATATGTTGTTGACAATGATATTGGTAGGGTTTGATTGGGGAACTTTATATGCTTATTGCATTGACAATATTGACAGGGCAGGACAAGGGGGTTAGGGTTATGGTTAGATGGTGGTGATTACTATATCATGATGTTGATGATGATAATGATGAGGATGGTGATGATGATGATGATAAAGATAATAATTGTGATGAGGCAATAGCGTAGATGATGGTGGAGGACAAGGGTTTGCAGCGTTGGTGATGTGATTGGTAGTGCATGATCAAAATGATTCACTTGAGACACTGCCGATAATTTGTTTTGGTTTTTTGTTGTAAAAGTTCAGATCCTATATAACCAACAACAACAAAAAAGCACTCATCGATATCAACAACCTAAACTGACCATGACTCATGAAGTACTTTTCCGGTTATTTGCCAGAAATATGCAGAAATCGGTCAATGCTTATTATTCCAAATATGACAAACTTTCATTGTGGTCTCCAACACCAGGATAGACGAATTTCGTTTAAGAGCACTGTAGTTTATGTCGGCCAGAACTGGGGGGCTTCCAATAGTAAGAAAAGAGGATTCCATGGCCTATGTAATGAGTCAGGTGCGTTGAGATTTTGATGCTTTTGTTAGGGATGCATGACGCCCCCCCCCCCCGACCCCCTCCTCAGTTAGAAATCAGCATAAAAACAGCACCTGAACTGAATTGGTTTATACCTTTCATCTCTGATTTTTCCCAATCGGAGCATCTACTCATCACAATATCATACCTTATCACATTAAAAACATTTCAGAAAGAGGTTCCATATTTTGTGGTTTGGCCCAGTAACTTTTGATGCAGAACCCTAACAATCATACCAATTATATGAGCAGAAAGAGAGGGGTGTTCTGAGGCGATGCGCTGCACCTTGGAGTGTATACGAAACGTGCAACATCAGCTCCCCGGAGCGACTCGGGCACTGAGCTACACAGGGCCCGCTATAACTGGAGTCGTCAAACACGCAAATGTAACTTATTCTAAACCACGTTTAGACCCTATAATTCCATCATAAAGAGTAAGATAATACCGCAAATGTTTTCTATAACGTTTCAAGATTACATATTCCTGAATGAAATGTAAAATATTGCGAAAGAACGACAAAATTAGTAACGATCAAATTGCCTTAGATATAGGTCTAGAATATAGGTGAACAAGTGCAAATCTATCTAGCTGGCCGAGTGCATCCAGGGTTTGACGTCATAATTCCGAGCTCGCCAGCTCGTGTGTTTGGCCTACTTCCGGGGTTCAGGGGTCCGAAAAGGGGTCTTGACAAAACTGAATTTTACGCCTTTCCATGATATCTATATGATTTCTAAGCAAGTTATTCGTGTTCTACATAAGATAATCTTTCCATCCATATGTTATTCGTTCTAATTATCAGTTGTAATTGATTTTTCTTCGTGTGATTCCTTTAAAAGAGGGATGGATATGCTACATAATCCTACACACCAAGCACCAATAAATTAAATTCGCTTTATTTTAGATAAGTGACAGTGTGCGTATTTCACTCACAAGCGCTAGACGGCGCTGTTCATATTCGTGTGCATGTTGTGTTTCACTGTCATATTTCAAGCCGAATTGTTGCGGAGTTTTTTTGTGAAAATTACTATTCGACCAGTTTTCAGTTTCCCAAGCTTAGCTAGAAGTTCTCTATCTAAATAAAATGTACTTTTCTTGTTATCAAAATATATCTATAAGTATTTTCCCCTCTCTCTCTCTCTCTCTCATTAACACAAGCATTTCAACTCGAACCCAGATACCTACCCCCCCCCCCCTCTCTCTCTCTCTCTCTCTCGTATAGTACACACATTCAGTTAATAAACCTCTGTCTCACCATTTTGTAGTAGGTCCATTGTCTCATACAAGGCACACTTGCATAATGTCTACCTAATCCACTCACACAGCACAACTCATACACAGCATTTATGTTATACTCCTTCCCTCAATCAATAAATCTGTCTATATCACCAACTCACTCTAACTAAATCCCTTTCTCTTATACACACACTCATCCCATCTATTTTCTTACACCACCACATCCCCCCCCCTCTCTCTCTCTCTCTCTCTTTCTCTCTCTCTCTCTTTCTGTGTTCATCTCTATCACTTTTTCTCTCCCTCTCTCTCTCTCACACACACACACACACACTCCCGCTCAATTGGCTCTTCCTTCTCTCTCCGTTTCTCTTTTTCTCTCTCTTTCTCTCTCTCCCTCTCTCTCTCTCAAACACACTCACACACACACACACTCCCGCTCAAATACTAGATCGTCCTTCTCTCTCTCTCTCTATCTCTCTCTCCCACACACAAACACACGCCCGCTCAACTGGCTCGCTCAACTGGCACTTCCATCTTTGTCTCGTGCGCGCTCACCTCCTCAATCAGTTTCTCTCTCTCTCTCTCATTCACTAACTCACTCGCCCCTTTTCACACACACACACACACCAACCTAATCGCGCACACATTCTCGTTTTGTTAGGCCTAATCGCTGTGGGTCACTTACCGAATCTTTTTTTTCTTCTCTCTTTTACTCACCCACTTCCATATTCTCTTTCTTTTTCTCTCTCTCTCTCTCTTTCTCTCTCTCACATTCCATCTCCCCCTCTCTCTCCCCCTCTCTCTCTCTCTCTCGTTTCTCATCACTAACTCACTTGTTCTGTTTTCTTTCACACACTCACACACATACACACACACACACGACTTTCTATATCTCGGGCATAATCGCTCTGGCTTACTTAATATCCAATCTATCTCTTTCTCTTTTCTCCTTCTCCCACCCACTCACTTATTCTTTTTCTCTGTGTAGACCTACTACCGTCTTTTTCTCTCCTTTGTGGATAAAGATTGAAATCAGATTTTTTTTGTTGTTTTTACTTCTTCAAAACCAAAATGCTTATGAAAGACCCAAAAATGAATCCCGACACATTATACAAATAAATATGACAATATTTAACATTGCGTGCGACCATGCGAGACATTGTTACATTTATTTCATATTCATAACTTGATCGCGTTTAACTGGAATTACTGACGCTATGTGTTAGTACTTCCTCATACGTATGCGTTACATGTCTTTTTTTACAATCAGAGCCGGAGAGTCAAGAATTCGGACGGAATCATTATTCAAGAGATTGAAGTCTCGCCGTCATCGCACCAATTTGAGCTACATACACCGCTGTACTTAGTTCAGGTTTTTGCATGTCACTAGACTTGTTAATCAGCATTTTTACAGTTCATTATTCCTCAATTAGTATTACATCGAAATAACTCGCTGTGCCCAGACCTGAACTAAAGGCGGTAAATTACGCCATTAGTCCGCGCAGAAAGGCCTACTGCTTGATTATACACATAACGTAGGTATTTTATTATATGCAATAGTTGGTCAAGTTTAGTCAAGGTACAGTAGAGCCTACCTGATCACTCGAATTGTGGCTTAAAAACATTGTACTAAATGTTCAAGGTTTGAGGGGGCACAATGACCTGGTCGCTAGGGGGATATACTCCTGATCTATTACATATTAAATATTAGCGTGGAAAAAATGTTGAAATATTAAAGTGAAACGGCCACACACACACAAAGAAAAATATCTCGCTATGTCTCTCTGTCATGACTGTTTCCTCCCTCTGATCACCCCAACGCATTATTCGATAATTTAACCTAAAACATAGATAGGCCTATTACCACGGAGATGTATGTGTTGTCCATCTAACATCTGCCTGTTTTTACTCTAGAGATGAATACCTTGTCAACTTTCTATGTTAGTAGTGATCGGGTAGGCTCCATTGTACCTCGACTAAACTTAACCAACTCTCTCTCTCTCTTTCTCATCACTAGACCCCCGTTTATAGTGAGAAAAGGGCAAGGCCCGCCGGCGTCTTATTTTTTTCGTACAACGGTGAGCCCAGATTTCAGTATGAATTCATTTTCATACAGAACAAGCCAGGAAAGCTTGCAAAGAGGTCATAAACAATTGGACTTTGATTATTTATTGCTTTGCCTCACTATTTGTAAAGGAAAAAAAAACTAAATAAACTGAGATTTGAACTATCAAGTCAGGTCCAAAGTTCTATTAGTATCACACTGTCGCTACCGATTGGGCCAATGATGAATTGATGAGAGAATTTGTATAATTACTATTACCCTATTAGCCACCCTACCGGATTCCACGTGCGCATGCGTAGGTTCCCCTCGCGAGCTCAATCTGGCCTCGCCGTGGTACGAAAAAATAAGATGCGGCCCGCTGGGGGTCACAGTGCAGATCCGGTCGCGCGCGATTTGCAGTGAATCTTTCCCCAATTTCCTATACACGGCGAACTTTCACTTCCGGGGTAACAGTTGGGCCGCAGCCTGGCCTGGCCCTGCGTGCGTTTACAGTGAGAAAAGACCGGGCCAGGCCGCGGCCGAGATTACCTCCAGAGCATGGACAAATGCACGGCCAGTTTTTTCTCGCTTTGGCTTACTTATCCAATCCATCTCTATCTCTATCTCTTTCTGTCCTTCACCCATCCTCTCACTTATTCTCGTTCTTTGTCTTCCCGTCTCTCTCTCACACTATGAATGCAGATTGAAATCAGATTCTTTTTTAATACGAAAATAAAAATGAAAGACCCCAGGTGCAACAAAGTAACCCCGTCACTAATACACAGGGGTGTACGCAGGGAGGTGGTTTTGTGGGGTTCAACCCCCCCCCCCCCCCCCCCCCC
>BEXV01005007.1:6687-17938 GCA_003118195.1 Hemicentrotus pulcherrimus | reverse complement strand
TTTTCTATTATTTTTACGTGTGCATTGTTAGTGGGAGGGGGGGGGGTAAGGTCGCTTTTTGTAGGTCAGCCATTGCCATATTTTTTATTTTTTATTTTTATTTTTATTTAAAAAAATAAATAAATAAAAGCAAAGGGGGGGGGGTTAACCCCCGCCCCCCTGCGTACGCGTCTGGATGAGATGCATGGTATGCTGCCCATGTGATAGCATCTCTACTGCTTAGTTCCTCATTTTCAAGAAGAGGGAGTGCATGATTGATCTACTTCTCTTCAGTTGCTCTTGCATCATCTATGCAACTCTCGACAGGACCAACAGCAATCAATGTGAAAATCCAAATGGGGGTTCTGGGACGACGACTTCGCCCCACAACCTCAAATTGAATAAATCCTAAGGAAGTTTTGTACCAAAAATGGCGCTTTTATCCGGCATGTAACGATAATTGATATATTTGACGCTCAGCCACCTGACTATTAAGAGTTGTTAATGAAATCCAGTAGAGAAGAGTTCTAAACGAAGACAAGGACGGTAGAGAATGTGGAAACTACGCAAAAAACGTTATAGACATGTAGTATGAAAATGTTTTTTCTTCAGAATACTTACTTATACTGTTGTACCACTTATTGTTATACGATATAAAGAAATAATTAGACAAATTTAGAACAACTTCTTTATATTAGAGAATATAGGAATGAAAGAAAAGGGAGGGTATATATATTATGAAGAGAGAGAGAGATAGAGAATGAGAAGAAGAACAAAGAAGAAAGAAAGTAAAAAGTATATTCATCATGATCATGTATATTGAGTGTATAATAAAAACAGGGCCTTGAGACTTAATCAGAAACGAGGTTGAAAATAAAATTCAGACAAACATGAAGTATGTGTTTCATATAGCTCCGTTTAGTCTCATTTGACAACGCCCCCTATAGTCAGAGTCCATCAGCCTATACACATAAGTCAAGCACACGATGATAACAGGCATAAATCATCATAGATCAGTTCTGATTTGTTCATTATGTCCATTTTATCCAACCCCCGTTGTTTTTTTCCATTTAGTAGAGGCAAGCATTTTGCGGAGGTAAGCAAAAACATGAATATTCATGAACGCCATGGACTATTCGATCATTAACAGAGGGATGCAATTGTGCACCACATCAAACTCCCCTACTTTCAGTCAAGTATTTCATTGTATTGTGTAGTTTGGTAGGTTTATTTTACTAACTGTTTAATTATCAGATATCAATGATATTTTAAAGACATGGAAAAGGTTCTTGAATCTTATATTTAGGCAAGCAATTTCACATACAAAATCACTATCAAATGTCGTCTGATCCGCCGATTGCCGTCTGCTATATACACGTTTAAGGCACATTTATCTGTGGACTGTGATGTACACGCCATTGTAGATTTATGATTAGCCATCTATCATGTATTAGTCTTTAATTGTTGACACACTTACAATTACCACACACATGAACACTCTCACTTCCCGTCCCCAACACACCATTTCCGCGCAACCGGTTTACATACCATACCCAAAGGGATATACACCCTGTAACGTAGTGGAACATTCTAGTTTGGTAATGACGGCGAGCTAGCTACGTTTGTGCTGGCGTAAATGAGACAACTGGAGCAATGGGATAGTGGAAAAAACACAATTCACATGAATTTAATTAAGTACTTATGATTGACAATTCTATGTTGCACATCTAAGATTACTGCGAAGCAAGATTATTGATGTAAATATGAACAATTATCGTCTATAGACATAAACAATGAAATGAAATGAAATCTGGCTTCCTATTTTTTTTTTTTTGCCTTTTCCCCACAGACCGACTTCTACGACTTTTACAAAAGTAGCCAGTTCTCATATATATATATATATATATAATTGGGCTTGTATTTGTGTTGAGAAGTATCAGAGTCGAGTGGTTTGAGCACTTAGTGTGTGCGATTTCTGAATGATCGTAACATTCAGGCAACTTTCCAGCGAAGATTAACAGACAGTGTCTCAAATTTTCTGTGATGTTTTAACCGATCTTAAGGATAAGGCAAGAATTCTTTGTAGATTTGTTTGTGAATTCGGTATACAAAAGATAAATGGACTGCTTTAATATTCGATGCATTTGTGTTTCTATACTGGCTCCCGGGGACGGTACATCCTGCCAAGACCCCTTGAGCCTATAGAAACAGCTGTGCCTCTCATAGCAGTCAATTTATCTATATTATTAATAGGCATTTTTCATGAAAAACAACAACAGCAATGCCGATGATGGTAATGATGATGATCATTACGATAGCAACGTACTATAATAATAACAATAATGATAATAATAACAATATTAATAATACAGGAAATATAATTGAGAGGTATCAATAATAACAAATGGGTGCCACACAACACAAAACTGGCACAATACATTTTACAAGCTTTAGTTTATTGCTAGCTGCACACTATTTTTGAACTGACTCATTGAATGAATTAACACAGTTTGGACCGCTTTTGTTATTTCGATCAATTGGTCGCAATTTGCTGCGCTGCATTGGTTGAAAAGATGAAATATTGGCCTGGTTGACAGTGGAGGTGCTGTCAATTGTGAATACACCCATGCATTGGCTTAACAAATTTGCAAGAATTAAGCCACACTGCAATACTTATAGCTACTTTCGCCCTCTATAGAGCACACAATGCCTAATCGGTGACCATTGGTCCTCATGTTTATTGTAAGCTGATTTGATGAGGTAACCACCTGTCAGTAACCATGCTATAAGTAGTGCAGTGGGGTTTTAATATATATTGCATTTCTTAAGGTTTTATAATAATTAAGTAGAAAATCATTCTTAGCTACTATTATTCATGTGTTTAGCACTAAATTTCTTATTTCATTTTCCTACGCAAAAGGAATCTGGTGAAATCTAGAAAGCTCTACTGACGCCAGTGACATGATTGCTCATCCTATGTTCAGTTTCAATTCCTCGGTCGTTCCCAATCTCAAGTATCAATAAATATTTATAACTCCTTAAGTCTCCTCTTCTCGCTAACGGTCTCTAACCTCTCCTTTTCTCCCAACACAAAAAAGATGCGCGAGTGTTGTGCGGGTGTATGTGGGTGGTGTAGGGGATGGGTTTGGAATACATGCCCCATCTATATCCACAAACTTCGTATTCTTAGATTTAATGCCTGTTCTGTAAATCTTCAAATTTACTTATTTGCTCGTTTCTCCTTTTATTTACAGTATTTATTCACAGGCAATCATTTTCGGGCGTCTTGCTAAACAAACGAAGAAGACCTATCAACAAATTTGAGACTTTGATAAACCGGAGACCCGTTTTAAGCGTTTCCAGTCGTTTCTACTATTGGAGTTTTTTTTTATTTGGTCGTTGACCAATGTTCAGCCGCTTTGTAGGTACCCCATCAATCATAACGGTAACATGATGCCCCTGCATACAAGTCCCCCTCCCCCTCCCCCGACACCTACACACACGTACGCACCAATGATCGTTTCACATCTTTACTTGGAAAACTTGTCATAGGACTTCAAATCAGTGTCGACCCAGCACTTAGACAACTCCTTGTACATGTGCAGGTGTATTTCTCGCCATAGATACATGCTCAGATGTATTCTGCTTTTGTTAATATATCAATCGATTCCTTTCAACAACTTCAAAGCAGCTCAACTTATGGAAAAGGTATTGTCTTGCAAGTGGTAAAATGGCAGATTCTTGAAATATCCATAGTGCCACAACAACGATATATTTGTACAATCCATGTATCATGTTTACAGAGAGTTCCGACAAGGTTGTCAGATTTTATGGAAACAAAATGACTTTTGAGTTCCTTTCACTTAGACCATAAAGGTGTTCTTTGAACTTTAGTAGAAATGTCGTGTAAAAGTGGAAAACAATGTTGCCTTCGCATCCCGAGTTTTCGTAACCCTTTCAATATCCAAACCATCCTTATGAAATCGTTCAGTCTTCTACAAATGGACGAAAGTGCTAGATTTAAGCTTTTACGCTTCCTGCACTGTTTGGGCGTTACTACAGTGCGTCCCAGAAAACACGAAACCGAGAATTATCGACGTTTGATCATAACTTAGTCGCATTTATAATCAATAAATGACACATATTCGGAAAGCTTAGATCCTCTCTTCCATCTTATGTTACTCATATAATGCATATTTCACGCATTAGTGATTAAGATGAATTTGAAGAGAGGAAACCAAAAATTCATTTGGCGGACGGTATCTGAATTTTAAAGAGAAAATCACTTTTCCAGAAAGTCGAGTTTCTGCCCTTTCATATGACCATATGACACCTCAATCACAAAAATGAGCTAAGAATAACAAAGTTCTGTATGTTTAAAGTAGTGCTTGCATATCTATCATTTTATCAAACGAATTCATTTTCACTGGCTGCCTGCCTTAGCAACACACGGAATTAAGAAAAGACTTAACTCCGTATCGTTGACAATGGGCCGTAGACGAAAGACTTCATGCATGGCTTTTTTTTTTCTGGGACGCACTGTATATATATATATATATACTATTGTCTTTGCGGTGTCTCAGTGGTTTTCAGGGGTGAGGTTTAACTTCACCGAGTGCATTGTAAACATTGTCATCGTAGATGACGGCGTTCGCAGGATTCCGCGGAGACGTAACTTTCTGAATATTAAGTGTGTCGTAGGTAGTGCCCTCCTTTGCATCGGTGAGGTTTTCGATACTTGCATTCCTCGATAAGGTTGTCTGGGATTTAGAAATAGAACGTATGATATGACCCGGTTTTTGAAAGTCTAACGTATTATACTTCTCTTCATGACTTAAGGAGGCTGTACTGGCATTCAATGTAGGATTTCCAATAGTCTTTCCAGGGATATTAACCTCGAGGTATTGGTCATCGTTCCCGTTGTCTTTGGATGCCATGAATCTAGAAGGACTCTCTGCTCTTGTTGGCAAGTGTCCATTTTCTGACCCGTCGTAGGGGGCGTCTGCTGTCTCTGCTGAAGGTGTTGGCATGTTTTTGTTGTTGTCGACGATGCACTCTTCGTATCCATCTTCGGTTAGTTGGCGCATCTTTGGAACAGCTTTTTCCCGGACGCAGGATGTCGGACCCTGTGATTTGACAACGTCAACCTTAGCATTGTTAGCCAATGATTTGTACTCAAGAACACCCTCTTCAGCACATTCCTCGTAAATAATTAGCATATCTTTCCCAAGAAGGGGTAGTGGTTTATCACTCTCTGGTAGATCGTCAATAAAGCAGTAAGTCGAGTCAGCGGCTTTGGCATCGGGAGGCACCCCCTGAGGTAACTCTGAAGGTAACCTACCTGCACTACAGCCTATGATGTAGTCTTTTGAATCACCATCGGCACCGTATACTGGATTCCTGTACATGGTATCCGCAGATTCGTCACCAGGACTAGAGGGGCTCAGAGTCTTTGAAGTTTTAGATCTGTAACAGGTGATTAGATAGAAATAAAAACACTTTAGAAAGTGCAACAATGAAGCAAATTAGTTCCTTTATCCTTGGAGAATATGATCAATGCTGAGAAAACCCCGGAATCCACAATGTTGCAAGTACACGTAACGGATTCACAAATTCACGCATAGTAACTTCTATCAAATATCAATTCACAAATGAATACAAAATTAAATCAAGGGACAACTACCTTGCCAAGCTCAGTTTTTCTTTTCTAAAAAGCATTTCGATCTGTTCAAATATTGTTCGATTTCCTTTAACATTTTGCGAGGACTTTCACCGTAAGCATCACTATCTTTAGAATAAAAGTTGAAAACTAGATAATTCAGCGGCGTAGTCAAAGAAACTAACCAGGATTCATCAAAAGTAAATTCAACGAAACAATTGTTAAAATTTTTATACACGACTCGTTTAACTTACCTTTTGCGATGACACATGAACACCGCTAAAATAACAATTCCGATTAAGAAAAGAGCCACGGAAGAACCGATCGATGCAATAACTATATGTTTGGGAATGAGATATAAAAGAAAACATAAAACAATTCAAGTTGATTTTATCCTGTAATCTCATTCTTAAGAGACTACGTTGACCAAATTGGTCTAGATAATTAAAATGTATGTCAATAAAAATGAATGTTTCAAATTTAGGCATGACCCAGAGAAAAATAGATCTAGTATCTTTCATTTTCTTGGTTGTTAAGGTCTAATGTGGCATAGTGAATATCATTAGCCTGAGTATTAGTGATGACTCAGAAGATACCTCAATGAAATTAGAATGTTGTGCTACACATGTTGATCATACCAAGGATGAAGAACATGACCAATCAACAAATATTAAACCTGAGACGAATGGAATGAAAATCAGCTGATCAGTGAACTGACCGAACCATCCAGAGTTAAGTTCATGAAGCACTTGAAAAGTAGCCTTGGCAATAGTTATCATCTAGTTATCCTCAGGGTGAAATATATCGACCTACGGTTGTCTAGAGATTGCAAAGCTTTAGTGGAAGCTTTGCAGATTAGAATATTAGTGACCATGTTAAAGACAGGACTATACAGTGCGTCCCAGAAAAAACGAAACCGAGAATGATTGATGTTTTATCAGAACTTTATCACATTTATAATTTAATAAATGTCACATATTTGGAAGGCTTAGATCCTCCGCTTTCATTTGGTGCTACTCATAGGATGCATATTTCACGCATGAGTGATTTAAATGAATATGAAGAGAAGAAACCAAAACCCGTAGCAACAAGCAGAATTGACAAAAGACGAAACTCCGTTTCGTTGACAATAAGCCATGCATTAAGTCTTTCGTCTACGGCTGATCGTCAACGAAACGGAGTTAAGTCTTTTGTTAATTCCATTTGGTGCTACAGCAGACAGCCAGTGAAAACGAATTCGTTTAATAAAATTACGGAAATACAAGCACTACTTTAAACAAACAGAACTTTGTTATTCCTAGCTCATTTTTCCTGATTGAGGTGTCATATGAAAGGGCAAAAACTCAACTTTCTAGAAATGTGATTTTCCCCTTGAAATTCAGATACCGTCCGCGAAATGGCTTTTTGTTTTCCTCTCTTCAAAATCATTGTAATCACTCATGCGTGGAATATGGATTATAGGAGTTGCAGCAAATGAAAGAGGAGGATCTAAGCTTTCCAAACATGTGTCATTTATCAATAATAATTATAATTTAAGTGAAGATAAATCATCGATAATTCTCGGTTTCGTTTTTTTTTTCTGGGACGCACTGTAGTTGCCACCAAAAGGCATTTAATTCGCTTCCATCACGTTTTGACAAAGAACGTGAAGAAGAATAGAATTATAACTAAATCAATTCCTGAAAAACAAAACTCAAAACATACCTATAACTTCTTTGAAGTTTGTCTTGAGGGTTGCGGTTGGGACACTTGTCTTTATTACAGGTGATGTAGTCGATTGAGATTCGAGTCCTGAGGTCATGGACGTCAACATGCAAACAAAAACATTACAATATTTCTTTGGAAAATTATTTGGAGACGATACCACTGGGATTTCACTATAAAATGGGGGAGGGTTAAGGGGGGGGGGCAGAAAAGGAACGGCTTGGAATGACACGTTCATCAAAAAAAAAATTATTCTGTAGACAAATATATTATCGGATTGTGCACATTTTTTTAAATATTTGGGCCATACAACCTCATGGACAATTCGTCGCAGTTACTACTTTGCAGTAAATGTATAGGCTTTATCAAGGAATACATTAGGAGAAGTATGGTCATTGTGGTATTTTGTTGAATGATCTTGCCTCTCATACGAGAGATCCTGACGATATGAAATACTCTTGGCAGAGTATTTTGGTATGAATTTCTTTTTTAGTAGTGCTTCAGACCCTTTCCATTTCCTCTATCCTGAACGAAATAAATTGAATGGGTGGTATTCTCGAAAGCGGACTAACTTTAGTCTACGGTTTAATCCAACGACTAAGTACGGAATGCCAAGTGTCCATATGAATATATTTTTGAATAATTTGATATGTCCTTTAGTTACCATAATAACATAATGATATCATACTTTTATTGTTGTTTATTAATTATGTTATTACATTTTATTTTAATTTACTGACAGATTAAATTATAAAAAACATATCGATATGGACACTTGCCATTCCATACTTAGTCGGTGGATTAAACCATGGACTAAAGTTGGTCCGCTTTCGATAATACCAACCACTATTTTTGAATAATTCGGGGGGGGGGGGGGGGAGATGTCAAAACAGTCTTTCCATGTTTGTCCCTATTTACCACGATTTTTCAAATTCAACTGTCGCCCGATACTCACCTCGTATAGGAACGGTACCTATTATTGCCATGAATCCAGAGCATGATGTGCAACTCTGAAGCTCACACGCACTTGTAAATCGGAGCCAAACATACGACCCGATGGATGTAATGTTGTCTGGGAGGGACGATCCAGACAGTTTGGACCTCTCAACAGCCTCCTCAAATTCATTCGTTCGTCCTTCATAGATGGTGACGAAATCGTAACCTGACTTGGTGTAGAAGACAGAGAAAGCAATCCTCACCCCTTCGCCTGATGGAGCGATCACTTTCCATAAAATGTCAGTATCGCTGTCGTATGAGTAAGGGAATTTCGGTGATGTCAGGTTTGCCGTGTCCGAAGTCTTCAACAATATACCTTGGCATTGAAATAGCAGTATGGAAGTATATCAACTTGATTAAAATATGTTTTTAAATTTTCGTGCCTATGATATCTGAAGGAAATTATCAAAACTTGATTCACATCTTGTATTCAATCTTATGGGGCGGTCACACATGGGGGACGCACGGTGGACACACGGCCCGCGCATTCAAAATCTGCAATGTTGGTCAATGTGTTGTCGCTCGCTAGGTGTGCTTCGCCATTCGTTACTCGTTCGTCGAGTGCGTTGGACCAACGCTGGACCAACGCTATGTATTCGACGTCATTTCTCTGTGTGCGTTGGAATTACACGCCAAAAAGACGCCAGAGAACACGCAGAGCGTGCTAGACCAACGGAAGACATACGAGGAGCACATGCCCCTGCATTTGTTCGGCTCGCTAGCAACACAATATGCATTTTTTTGTCAGCTCGCTAGTTTTTCCCAAATCCTAAATAAAAGTTGGGCTGCATGACTTTTTTCCGATTAACAATGCGTGAGACACGCGTTGTCTATATGTGACGGGCCATTTTAAATAAACGATTAAATTATGTCTTAAGCAATAAACAAAGTAGTAAGTTTAATTTGTGCTAAACGTGGCGCGATGTGCTTAAAATTAACAGGCACGGCTTCGGAAAAAAATGTATAACACATGTTCTCTGCATACAGTGAATAATGCCTTTGTACACACTACCTTCCATTAAACGATGAGAGCACTATGCATTTTCACCGCTTTCGAAGTATTTGCCTGCAGGTTCTCGGTTTCCCGAATTTGTTTCTGACGGGCTAGACCAACCTTGTCAGACTAAGTTCAGAAGAAGCTAAACTTGCCACTTGGTAAATGAATTTGAAATAGTTTTGGTTTCTTTAAAATTGAATACCAGATAGGAATAAAGCAAAGATTTTTTTTCCAGTCGAATGTCAGATGTATATCAAGTTGAAAACAACGACATCAATACAGAGAAAGAATCCTAAATAGCTCACCAGGTATTGGGACAGAGGAAAGCAGGACCCTGAACCCTGTATAGGTAATGCTACCATCGGCTTGGTAATTCCGATCACTGGTAAATCGTATCCAAAGGTAGGATCCGATCGAGGTGATGTTAAGCGGAGTTCCATATCCAGAATTACGACTTCTCTTCGTAGATTTCTCCAAGTCCGGCACCCGCCCTTCATAAATGGTGACATAATCATACTCGGGTTCTATGTCCAAAGCGTTGAAATGAAGCAACACTCTGTAGTCTGCTGGAGCTTTCACCCTCCATAAGATATCATCATAATTGTTGTACCGGAGCGGAAAGTTCGGAGATGTCACTTTAGCTACGGTTTCTGGATTCTCTAAGGTAATTTCTGGAAGTCAAATAGAAGATTGGTTATTGATATGGCGAATTTCAACAAACTGATTTGTGATTTCCGTATGAATTACATATAATTTGTTTATTTTTGGCCCAGCTGAAGTTTCGAAGTGGTTTAATCATTGTTTATTATGTTTATACTGCCTTATGGAGCAAACAGTGAAACGCTTAGTAATTGCAAGAAAAGGCGTTGTGCCAAATACTTTTTTAATTGGATTGGATTTGGTGTTAAAGTAATTTTCAAAGTGATAATTCAGCATTTAAAGTTAAAATGCGTTTTGAAATACGAATACATATAATTTGTGTTGAAATACCAATACATGGATTATAGTATTTGATGAGTGCAATATTTATGGGTTCATCAATATTGCTACTATGCTTTGAGTCAGAGCTTTCGAGATGTCAGTTCCGAACCTACCTCTTATCGTAATATAAGAAAGCATCGCCTCAAAGCCTGGGGAAAGCAACACAATGCCGTTCTCTCTGTCACTGGTAAAGCGAAGCCACATGTAGGACCCAATAGAGGTAAAGCTGTCTAATCGTGGACTTCCAGACAACTTCTTTCTTTCCATGGACTCCTTAAAATCGGGTGAACGTCCTTCAAAAAGAGTTACGAAGTCATTCCCACTCTCTGTACTGAAATTTACGAAGGTCACCACAACCCTGTTGCCAGTTTGAGCCTCTACCTTCCATAGAATATCAATGTTGTTGTCGTATTGGTTTGGAAATTTAGGCGATGATAAGTTGGCGGTCTCCGTGATCGTCAAATCGATAACTGATTTTAATTCAAGAGGGAAAAAGATCAAAAATGAGCGATTAACCTACATATAGATGTGTAATAAGGGTTTAACAGATTCAGAAGGAATTCATAATCCGCAAACATTGACGCATAAATAAACTGGCATTATACATGTATATAACCATGTTTGACATCGCTAACATTTTCAATTTTCAATACACTCAGAGTGATTTTGGATATTGTGATACTTGACATGCCAATTCTTACGGCTACACGTCGTTTTTCCGAAGGGTCGTTATCCCGAAGGTTGGAATATCCGAACTATTAGGTTTTATAATTTTGGATATTCATAATACCGAAAATGCCATAGAGCTCTGTATTGATTTCGGAATGATGAACCTTATATCAGTTTCGGAATTATGAAAACTTCAGATGAACAAACCTTCGGAATAACGGAACGAATGTTCGGAGTCATGAACCCTGTTTAATTTTCGGGATTAT
>BEXV01005005.1:0-20983 GCA_003118195.1 Hemicentrotus pulcherrimus | reverse complement strand
CCCCCCCTGGCTGAGTCGTTGCGAAATTTTGGGCATGATTGTAAAACACCCCCCTATTTTTCTTGAAAAAAATCCTGCGTACGCCGCTGCTTGGGCATATAATACTGGTTCCAGAATCCCAGACCGACATAATTATAAATCCACAATATTAAAGGAATATTGATTATCAATGAATTTACGCAAGCTGCATGCGGACAATGAGTGCAAGAGCCCTCAAGCGCCCCCGTCGTCCCTACGCCTCACCCTGGCCCTCTCCACCATATCAATTTAAAGGCAGAACAGAACTGCGTGCCTGCTCAACTCTCCGATCCATGGTCTGGCCAAGAAAATAAAAAAATAAGTGCCTGCAATGTGCTATCGTAACTGTCGCTCGCTCTTGAGCAACGACTTTACGCGCGGAGTTCAACCGCATCTTCCCGCCACGAACAGCTGACTTTGCACATGATGATTGAGCAAGGGGCATTTGTGTAGTCCCTCATACTGAAAACTGTGTTGGATACAGAAGACTTGAAACTACCCACTTTTTCTTCGGAATAAATTTTGGATTAATGGAATTCTTTACCATTACTGACCCATCAGACTGGCCGTCAAGCATGCCGGAGTTAAATGTAAGAGATAAATTTGTTCCAAAACGAATGTTTAAATCTGTTAATTGAGTGAATTTGAAGTCGATTTGTGGAGGGATTTCTCACCATTTTTTTTAATTGAAAAAAATTGACAGTTTTCAAAATACAGATTTAAATACCCGATTGGGCCTAATGCAAATACATGAAATATAAATATAGACATTTATAGGTCTAGATAGAGCTGTTAAAAAGTGTAAAACTATTTCTATTGTTTAGTTTTAACCATGATACTCGATATGAATTGACTAGAAGTTCTATAAAATGTTTTCATTTTGTTCACAGTGATTAGATATAGGCTACTACTAGGCTAGTACTAGATCTAGATACTTTATTGATTTACAAAATGACAGTTTACACATATCAATGACAAATGTTTTATTGTTTTCTTCCTCTTGGTCTTCTGTTAATCTTCAAGTGGCTATGCGGACTATCACAAAAATCTGTATAGAAAGATTATCAGTTGTGTGCACCAGGGACTTTCAAGTCCCTGTGTGCACCAAGTTTATACCCAAGCCTTTTATTAACCGGGCCTCGGGCGATTTTTACCCAACGGTCCCTGACTTTTGGCGCCCGGTAAGACAGGGAAAATTTAATGACTGGGAGCCGCTTTTTCAGATATTTGGCTCCTGGTCTGCTTTGTCTTAATAAAAGGCTTGTTTACACCCTACTCTAGCTCTTTGCGAGAAGTGTAGCGTATTAACGTGCATTTCACTGTAGTGTGACTCACTAACTCGAGCCTGCAGGGGAGGGCCTGCTTACTCATAATGCGGTGACAACCATTTTTTGCATTTTTGTCTGCTCACCAGGGGACTCTAACCTATTTGCGTGACAAAAGTTCACGAGAGTCGGCAGATCCGAAAGCGCCACACCGCCTCCTATAAATTTTAACAGTTTTTAAACTTAATTTAGACCCTATTAAAGAAAAGGAGAGAAAATGATCTATTGTTTACTGATTTTTAAACTTTTATTTTCTCTTTGTTTAGTCAGAAGAAGAAAAAGAAAAAAGCCAGGAAAAGCATAAGAGATTGAATGTAATTTGGGATTGGATCATCACAAGTTTTAAAAATAAGCAAATTTTTTCAGATTTTCCTTTAGTTTTGCTAATTATTTCTGCTGCAGTTAGTTTACTTCAGGCAACTTGTTGTGGCAGTCACTGACACAGACCCATGTACCTGCACATTCATGGTTTTCTGAGTGGATAGATGTAGACCTTTACCTCAGATATTTGATGTTTGATTTGTTATTGTTAAATTTAATTTGTTACTGTTAAATTTAATAAAATAGATATTGAACCGTGCATACATGTACATCAAACATTACCCATAAAGATTTCATAATCGGCTTAGTTACTTTTCTTCTTTTTCTATTTCAGACCATCGACACTCTCCTGAGATGTGGCATCTGCTATGAGTTCTTTGACATAGCTATGATCCTTCCAAAGTGCTCTCATAATTGTAAGTATTCATCTTTGTAGAGATTTCTGTTTTATTATAGTTTTTTCTTTTTTGTCTTGTGAAAGATTGAAGATTAATCATCCATGGACGGTTAAGACTGTCAAAGGTCAAGCTTACTTATTTATGATAGATGTATCTCTATTGTGCTTTACAATTTTCATTCAAATTTGTGTAATTTGAAAGTAAATTGAATGAATGCAATTTTTGGCAACAGTATTTTCTTTTATTCAATACAAAGTTAAAGGTTCATTATTGTAATCTTTCAATCAGATTGTTCCATATGCATCCGCCGCCACATGAACTACAAAAGCCAGTGTCCTACATGCAATACACCTGCGGAAGTATCACAGCTATGTAATAACAGAGCTCTGGATGAGCTTGTCTCCAATTTCAAGGCTGTCAGGTAGGAAGAAAAAACAGATTACAACAAGGCTTCACCCTGACTTTTTACTTTAGAGGGTCTTGATTGCATTTGGGGGGTCTGCATGTATTAGCCCCTTGGTAAATATTTATATTTGGGGGTTTGTACTTCAATTTTGAGAGGCCAAGACTCAAGAGTCCCTGTTTTGTTGAGCCATGCATAACAACATAACACAAAGTAATATTGAACACAATATACTAGTGTATCATGAAAGTAAAGTGGAAATTCAACTATTAAAGGTCATGCAGTCATTATCAAACAGTATAGTTGTGTTATGGAATACCATAGAATTTATGACTTTAATATGCTTTAGCAAGAAATTATTTGCAGCTTTGCCTTCTATTTGTATTGTATGTTAACATTTATATTGAGGAAAAATGTCAATTTCAACTTTTGCAGACCTCTCATTCTCAAACTCTGCAAAGAGGAGGCCAAGAAGTCTGACAAGGGTATTTTGCAAAGTCCTCCAAGTGAACCAGCTGGAGGAAAGAAGAAAACTATCAAGGAGACCATACTGAGTCCTCCTAGAGAACAGTATGGAGGAAAGAAAACAAAGAAGAGCAGCCCTTACTTCAAGGAATCAAAACATGATATTGATGGAGACTTTACAGTGGAATCCAAAGGATTGGCAAGTGCTGAAACACCCAGGAGCAAAGCACAGGTGATTTGTTGTTGATAAACCACATGTCAAAGATATACCTGTGAAAGAAACATTGATTAAATTCTGCAAGTTTCCATAAAAAAAGACACAGCTCAGATGTTTCATTGTGAATATGATTGGCATTTCAAGAAAATTGAAACATGCTTGTGCCCTTTTCCAACAGCTTTACCGATTCCTCCCAGGAATTTGATGTATCATATGTTTTATGTATGTTGAATCAGCTGAAGGGTTGAGTAATATCCAGCAGAATTACAGAGTTATAATAATTTTGGTCAGTGGAAGGAAATTTGGAATGTACATGTATAATGTTCATGTGAGAAGTTCTTAAATGTTTTGCTTTTATATTTCTTCCACAGAGGCGATCAAACTACCAGAACACCAGAGACAAAATTGCCTCCGATGCATCAGAGCTTGCATCCTCATCTGCAGCATCTCCAACGAGAACTGCTTCATCAAGTGAAGAAGATCCATTGATGGAGCCTGATGCATCCAAAGTAGCCTTGTCCTCAACTCTCAACAATTCCAACGAAGAGAACATTGATCCCACGTTCCAGATACCAGTTGATGGTGATCATAGTGACGAAGATGTTTTTGCCGTAGTTACACCATCCAAGCCTTCCACAAGTCACGGACATGCTGGTGGAGGACCTCCCAGCGAGAAGAACCTTACACCCCTTACTCGCAGTGAGAAAGGTATGATACTATGAATTTGAGAAAATCATTTACCGGTCCATTGTCATTTCTGCATGCCTGATTCATTCATTTGTCAGGTTGCAGAAGAAAGGTAATAGATTTTGAGCTGACCTGTACAAATCTGCTTTAAGTGATGCACAGTAAGATTACTGATTAAAGCCTAAAGGACCTATAGAGGAACCTGAAGTATTGATTCATGTTGAGATGATAATTAATTTGAAAGGCCATATAACTTGTATGAAGTTTGAGTTGAACATAAAAAGAAAATGAGAACTTTAATCTCTGTTTTTAATGCATATTATACATTTACTATAATCACAATGAATAGTCAATGATAGGAAACTTACGGTAGATCAAAATACTTTAGGTCAAATCTTCTTTTCATTCTTGATTCCTGAGTTGTTTTGTATATCTCTTGAAACTTTTTTGAATTTTCATTACCGGTATTATATTTTTAGGGGGAGAAATTATCTGTCTTGGCACCAGCATTAGACTTTCCAAATTTTTGTCACCAGGGCTCAACAATTACAGGCACCAGGCCTCGATTCACAAGGGTGCCTGAAATCTAAGTCAAATTGCCCAACATTTCAAGATTTTAACATAGAGCCTAGGCACTAGGCATGGAAAGAAATTCAGTATGGACCCCCTTCCCATAGATTTAGTGTTTGTTTTTGTTTGTTTTTCTTCTTCAAATTGAAATCAACCAGTTGATTGCCCTGTCTGTGCAGTTCCTATTTCAACCAAGCACATCAATGTTCACCTTGATTCATGTCTTACTAAGATTGAAGAGAAAGAAGCCAAAAGAAGGTAAGAAATGAAGTTCATATTAGTCTGTCAATTTGATATTTCATAGACGGAAACTTATATGTAACTCTGACCACACCCCAATATGAACCCAATCTACATCTAAGGAAGCAAAAACATTTCCCCCAAAATAAGTGCTTGTAGGTTCATGATCACTGGGACCTGTTGCTTTTAGTCCCATCTGAGGGACTTGGTAAGTAGGATAAATGCCCTACCAAAGGCCTTTTGACTTTTCTTCAAAATTTGGACCTCCTGGTTAATAGTGGTTATAATACCACTGCTCTACCACAGAGCAACCCCCACCTCCATACTTCTCCATATTTGAGTATGTGGTGATATATTTATCTGGGTTTAGCCCTAGCATAGAGCTAGTTTTATCAAATTTCGAACTTTCTCAATGTTTTTTATTTACCGGGTAGTGAATTCCTTTTGTATTTTATATTTTGAACATCTATGCTGAATGAACCTGTCGTTTTTTTTTTCTTCATGTAGAGAAATTAACCCATTTACAACTTTTGTTCCCTAGTATTTCTCTATTATATCATGCACGACTTTCTTATGATATTTCTTGGATTCATATTTTGTGAGCAGAATTCCAAAACGGAAGCCCCTCCCTAAGATCGTCTCTAGTTTGTTATCAGATAAGGAGATGAGGAAGAAGCTCAGAGAACATGGACTGAGTTCTCAGGGAAACAGACAGGTGAGAGACATTTGGTTGCTATGGAAATAAAGTACTAACACAGAGATCGATCAGACATCGTTTTACTGGGCTTTGTTTCATCAAAGATACAGGGATGGGCAGAGCTCCACACTTAAGTTTTTTGGAAAGGGGTCCGGATTAAAAATGTTTGTAGTCTGTATTCACAAGCTCTATATACAAAATTTGAAATGTTCAGGGTCTGGAACAAGATTTTGGGTGCCCAAGAGTCCTAGGTGTTCGTTAGTGTCGAGCCCAGGGTTATAGGGCTTGGGTTGAAATTGGGGTTAAGGTTAGGTACATTGTGGTGTATAGGGTTGAACTAGAGCAATTCTTGCAAGGAGTATGGAACATGTGTCAGATAAGTGATCAGAGGGGGCCATCTTGTCTCTTAACCCATTCATTTTATATTGTACTTTCGTGTGCTTGTTCACAAAATGCTGCTACACTATAACCGGGGTATAAAGAATGCTCAAGGGAAAAGGAAATGTTTTATGTCTTTGTAAGCAGGGGTCTTTATTTTCTTGTTACTTTTAGTTCAAATTTCAATAAAATACTGTTCAATGGAAAGCAATGGTCTTTCTTCATGGATGGCCTTTCTGCACAGGCTGTCACTAAAACAGTTTGACAGTATTTTCATTTTCATATATTTTATGTTTTGGTTAATGTTGATATTTGTCCACTCTTTTCAACCATCAGATTCTGAATAAGCGTTTACTAGAGTTCACCCTGATGTACAATGCGCAGTGTGATTCCATTAATCCAATGTCGGTAGAAGCCATTGTGAAGGATTTCAACAAGATTGATAAACTCAAGAGTCAACCTAATCCTGTCCATGTTGAACAGGTAAGCCATTCTATAAATATGTTTTTATCCCTCTTTTTATGAATTATGTCGGTACAATAACCTCCCATAATTAAGTTCAATTTGCCTAAATTGAATCTAAAGAAATGTTCAGATTTTCCCTATGTATTTCCTGTAGATAAATATGAGCCTAAGGCGTATTTCATGAAGATTTTGCTTCAGTATATATTGATGATAATACTCATTCAGGCACATTCATTTCATCTTGACATAAATTATATTCTCATTATAATGGAAGAAGAACAGAGGGAAACACACTTCTGCGTATAAGTCTATGTAGTTGGATAAGTTTAAATTAGCGTAAGACAAAAGAATTTCATGGTCCCAACAGGTTCGACTTGTTTGAGGTTGACTGTACTTGTATACTGATATATGTAAGACTATTTTATTTCAGTTTTAATTAAACTTGACTGGGGTATTGCAATTTTCATCTGAATAATTATGAATGACATTGTTTGAGCTATTCTAAGTATTATGGTCAATTATGATCTGAACTTTATTGACGTACAGTTTTTGAAATAATAATTCTACTTTTTATTTCTTCCTTTTAGAGATTAAAAGTAAAGAGATCACTCCCTGAAGATGAGATAGCAAAAGCACAAGAAGAATATTGTAAGTATATGAGGCTGATCAAAAGAAATCAAAGAAACAACAATGTTGTTTTGGATCCCGGTAGATGTTACAAGTTGATAAATATGAATAATAATCGTTTCTTTTTCTTGAAGCAGATTTTTATTCAGGGGCTCTATCACAGTTAAGTAAAGACATATGTTTTATGTTTATGATTTTGTAGTGACCAATTGTTATATCAAAAGTGAGAATATGTTAAAAGACTTAAAATAAAAAACTATTGGGAATTTTTAACTTCAGGGCGAAATATACTTACTGATTGTTTGTTAAAAGACACAAATTTTTAAAATCATATTTATTGTGATCCAGCGAATGGGATATTTGAAAGGTATGGGGGGGAAACAAATTCTTTACCTGAAATTTATTTCTACTTTTCTCTTCCTACAGTGAATTCTCATGGTTCACAATTCAGTGATCTCATAAAGAACATGAAAGAACGTGCTTGCAACTCCAAGAAGGCAGGAAAAGCAGAAGAAGCTGATAAAGAACAGCTATGCCCCAGTCTTCCTTCAGTTAATAACACACCTTCAGTGCCAAAGGATGATGCCATGCCAGGATCAGCTATGCTCAGCAATGGGAATGAAACTTCTTGAGAGGATACTATGTGTGATGGTGTAACTGGAGGTCCTCCAGACCCAGAGAAACGATCAAGTGCTGTTACGGAAGATGTAAAGTCAGTGCAGAATCATGGAGGACAAAATGCTCAACCTGAAAACACAAATAGCTGTGATGCTCTTCCAGTGGACAATGACATGCCAACAGAAGTTTATGATGTTGCTAGGAAACGAGATGGTGGCAAAGGTTGCCGTCTCAAATTGAAGAAAAGCAAGTACTTTGAAGACTCCACCAAAGACATCTGTAGTGCAGACAGTCTAGTCTTGTCTCAGGAGGATGAAGCTTCTGTTGAGAAAATATTAGGTGAAGGTAGAGAGGAGAGTCAAATGGAGGAGGGTATTGTCATGGCAACCAAAATGGCAGAGAACTCTGAGGAGCAGATGGATATGATGGAGGATGAGGTCAGTCCAGTCTTTGGTCAGTGCTCAATCGGGAGCAGTAGCAGCAGCAGCAGCAGAAAAGCTCAGTCTGCTTTATCTACCAAGAAGACAGATGCCGATGGTAAGACTACCGATACTTTTCTTATTCGATTTTGCAATTGTTGTGACTTTTGAGATAACTACTTGTCATCCTCTTTACAGAGCTTTAGCAACATGAAGTGTGCTCTTTTGTTTTTCAGATTTGGCACAACTTATTCATTCTATTTTCTTATGGCCCCTTTGAAATAGCATTTCTATTTTGATTATGATTTGTTTGCATCTTTGTATGAACTGCACTGTTTTTAATCAAATCTGTTCAATAAGATTTTGAAATTAATTTGAAAAAGCAAATTTATAATTATACAATTTTATTCCTTTATGAACCTGATACTTGAGCTTTGATGTTCAGGGTGCATCTGTTAATATCAATTTCCTCTATATTGTCCATATTAGGTATTGATGCAGTGATGTCAGAGAAGCAGAAGAAAGTAGTCCCACCCAGTTCTGTACCACCTCCTCCAAACACCTTACTCCTCAATGATTTTGATACCATCTCAGAAGGGAGCAGCTTGGTCACTTTAGAGGTAAATTCATTTTTTTCTTTTATCTTGTTGAAATTGTATGTTTTTCATTGGGTCTAGAGCCACACATCATCAGGCTTGTTCTTTAAATGATTGAAATAGGAGTTTATTTTAAATCTATACCCATATTTACCATCTTTTATAGTTATGCTACCAATTTTGGTGCTCATAGCGTTCATGGAATTTCCTTGTACCAGGCATTCATTAATGAATGGATGGAAACTGGCGAATGTACATTAATGTCTAGTGAACACTAACATGAGATGTTCCACTGTTGGTTTGATGACTGTGACAGTTTTATGTATATTAAGAAGTTTCTTATTTCAAGTAATAGACTCTAGCCCTTAAATTCACATATCCGGACAATAGGCCAAATTCACAAGCTAACTGAAATAAACCAGAAAAGACTTTGATATCACTGTGGGTACTATATTTAAGAGTTGTATTTGGTTTGGTCGGTTTCTTTGTTTTAACTTACTGCTAATAAAGCGTGTGTATGCTTGTATGTAAGCTACCAGGGGACCAACTGCTTTAAGTCCTCTCCGAGGGATTTGGTAAATGAGGATTCATGCTTTACCAAAGGGCACTAGCGCATCGAATGGTTATAAACTTGGAACTTCCCAGGTCCGAGACCACTAATCTACCATTGAGCCAGCGCGCTGCCTCCTGTATAACCAATCAAGACAATTTTGAAAGCTCTGCCATATAAGTAGAAAGTTTAAAGAAATATTAAAACTGTTCATACCATTGTAACAAACTTCTGACAAATATGTGTGTACCAATGAAAAAAATATGAAATAATATGCCACTTTCTTAATATCTATGATTATATGAAAAAAACATGGGAAGATTTCTAATCACTGTTGCTCTAAGAGTTTCATCAAATAAATTCAATATCATCACCCTTGGCTTGTTTGCTATTTACCTTCAGTCATTTAGCGAAACTGGAAGTCATGGTGATGTGCCTTCACCTGGGGATGTTGACTGTATACCAGAGAGGTAAGATTCACCCCCCCCCCCCTTTAAAAAAAATACAAATACAAATAAATAAATGAAAAGTTTTTAATTGATTAATAAAATATAAAAAATATTAATAATAATTTTTTTTTTTAATGTAGAAAGTGTTTGTGAAATGAATTATATTCAAACATGCTCAAAACTTATTCTATTGCCTGACCAGACAATCCTGTGACATAACATTCATAAATTGGGAAATTTTAGGTCTTTTAAGTGTTCAGACATGTCTACCGGTATGTAAAATTCTTAACAATAAGTGCACATTGAGTGTGGCAAAGATGTTGAATAAAATGTAATACTCTGAAGCAAATTTGGGCTCTTTTTAGTTTATTTTGATAGATTGACTCGTCAGTTGTGAATTTGATCTTGTTTCAGCCCTGAAGCAGTAAAAGGCAAGAGGATCAAGCGTATAGGTCGTAGGAAGCGCAAACCAGAGGTCAACCCAGAGGATGATGGGATAGAAGCAGGGAAGGAGACAAGGTTGACCAGGTCACGCAAGAGGGGAAAAACATCAGCTGACTAATTCCTTTTCTCTTATCTGCTTGTGACATCACATGTCAGCTTATCGTTTTCACCTATTGCATGTGTTATGGTTTGTTTGTTTGTTTTTATTTCTTCAAAAGAAAGCATGTGTATGCTTGTAAGTATAAAAAGCAAACCAGAGGACCAACCTATCGGGTGAGCTGATTATGAGAATCAATGCCATACTAGCGCATTGAACAAGGGATCTCGTGGTTACAAGGCCTCTGCTGTACCATGTAGCCAGTATGCCATTCCTGTGGACCGTTTCATCATTTAGAGACAAGACTCATGATTTGAACTAAAGCTGAAGTTCCTTCACAAGAAAAGGAATGTTATTTATGCCAACACTAGTAGTTTTCACTTGTTGATGATTCGTCACAATTCATCATGCAATGTTCTTTTTTTTTTCTTTTCTTCAGTACATGGACATTGTATATTCAAAATCATTACTTATGACAATCCTCCTTAGAAAAAACTATGTTTGTTCTTAAGTTCTTTCTAAGTTTTAAGTCTTCTACTTCTCTTTGTCACACCTCATTTCATGTTGATTGCTTTTCTATTACATCATTATCATACCAAGAGGCATTAAAATAACATTATTATTTGGTGCTTTACCATTTTAAAAAATGATTGAAAGTGAAGTTCATTGATGTAGATTGGAGTGTAGTGTCTTGTGTAATGCGTCTCTTACACAACAAACTAGTGGTTCACAGTTGACTTTATATATCAGTGCTTACTACTTTTAAGGATCTTTCTTGAAATCTAAAAGTAGGTTTAAAGGGAAATCCGATCTTTAAAGCAATCAAATCTAAAAGAAGGCAGAAAAATTAAAGAAGTAGACCGGTGAAAGTTTGAATGATATCTGACAAAAATAAGAAAGTCATTAATTTTTGCAAGTTGTAATCACTGTACGTATGGGCTCTTCAAATTGGCTGAATCGGAACTGTCTCTGCGAGGTAGTGGGGGACAACTATCGTGTTTCAATATGTGTGACTTCGGATGTTCTTTTCTATTTAGAGGATCTGTAATAATATACTCACAATAATATATTTTGAGTAGTGCCCTAAGGATAAAGTCACTTGGGAGAAAAACAGAAATTAGTGATATTTTATACACGTTTAACAGGAAATCTGTCACTTCGTGATAAAATTGCCAATTTGAGATTCCCATAGCTGTTGTGATCTCATGTTTCAAACATTCATAATTTTCTCATTATTGGTCAGATTTATTTCAAATTTTTGTCATTCTTTTTATCTGATTTTTCTGCTTTCATTTGAGTTATGTAAACTCATTACAAGGGGTGGATTTGCCCTTTAAATATTCATCAAATGACACATTGTTGTAATGTAGCAGTCACTGTATATACCATGAACACATTTAAAGGGTAAAATGTAGAGTAAATACGCAAATTGACAACTTCATGTATATTGCACGTCAGCCTACTTGACACAAAGCTATACTGAGGACTACTATGATTACTACTATGACTGTGTATCTTAAAATGAAAGGTACAATGAACATGAACATGAATTCTAAAGTGTTTTGGTTTAATTTACACATTAGCTGTGTAAACACAATTACATGAGTGTTCATTTGCACAGGTGTAAATAAGTTACAAACATTCAACTTATTTTTGATGTCTTATAATTTGGTGAGGCAGCATGCAATGTAAATGAGTGCAAATTATGTCCCTTGAAAAACCTTTTAAATATAATATTTTTGGCTACGTGGAGGAAGTTCTGACTTCATGTCGTACAGTATATCTCTTCAGATTGAGAAGTTCAACTCTTTCAATGAAGAATTATTTTTATTTTATATTTAAAACTACTGTAATGTTCTCAATAACTTTTTTTTTTTTTAAGTGTAAGAAAGTAGATGCACTTTTAAAGACACTAAAGACATATGTACAAGCAAGAAATTTTCATCATAAAATAGTTTAATATCACTTTGTCTGTATAGTTATTAAAGTGTACATTAATTTTTTTTGCTGACAAATAGTTTGTGCTTTGATACATATTAAGCTTTACAGCAATCTTGAAAAAGAGTTCAGAATGAAGTATTTGCAGTCTGGGCTCTTCTACAAATTTAACCAAAGTACATATAATCGATGTAGTGATTACCTAGTTAGCAACTGGTCTTTATTAGCAAGAATATTTTTATAATGAACATATAAGCTGTTCTGTATCATGAACAAATCTTTCATTTATGTTATATTCACAATAAAAGTATCACTTTAACAAAAATAACTTGGAATTTTGTAATGTCTTTATTTGCTGCTCATAAAAACTATTACATGTACAAACCCCATCAGAGCCAAAATTGAAGTTTCAATAGAGAAATTTGAAAAGCATAATGTAGATGTAATCATTATGTATGGGTACTTCAAATTGGCATGTTACTGTGACAAAGTTCCATACTACTTTCCTATTTCTTTTAACACACAAAATGATTAAAATGTCAATGCATGTATTTCAAATGAATGATTCAGGAGTGTCTTTTCTTTAATATATTTTGAGTACTGCCCCAAAGGAGAAGGCACTTGGGTGAAAAGGAGAAATGTGTGATATTTTTGTACACAACAAAAGGGAGAGTTGTCCCAATGTCATAATCCACTGACCAATTGCCAATTTGAGATTCACATGGATTTAGTGATCTCATATTTCTCACATTCCTAACTCCCTTATGATTGACCCGATTTGCTTCAAACTTTCGCCTTTCTGTTTCAATTCTATTCAATGAAGCTACGGTATTACAAGGGTTGGATTGCCTTGTTGGCTTTGTAATGCAAGTCTCAATGGATCATTTCATAACATTTACAGAGTATTATTTATAGTAAAACCATTTACTTATCAAAACAACACTTTAGGACAGCCATCAAGAGGACTAGTTCAAACAGCATACAGATAACTTATGCACAAATATATTACAGCATTAAAAATTAAATGTGAGCTGGAAGGAAATGAAATTTTGAGGTTTCTATCACATGATGTGCACAAGATTGATTTATTGTTTACTATTCCAAAAGAAGTCAAACAGTGCTGTCTGACAGTATTTCTTTGATATTTTGGTAATGCAGGAGCTCCTGCAGAACACTGTTGCTTCCCACAATCCCACAAGTTGATAATAAAGTATTACAAAATCCACTTTCATGGGAGAAAGGATGTGCAATACAGCACAAATTTCTGTGAATGCAGTATGATGATCCAAACTATGTGCGGCATATCCAGACCAGTTATTTATCATGACGATGTACAGCACAACATAAATAGCTAAGACAAGACTACAATAACTCCAAAAACAACAGGGTAAATGCTTGTCAATTCTTCAAGAATAAGAAACTTATACTCTAGTGTCTTCAAGTAAATACATTTTAAGGAAACAAAAGCTTCTTTATCATAACCAATTCACCTTTGATAGAAACTAGTGAATGGTACTAAAAGGAAAAGAAATAATTTCAATTTTATTCCCACAAGAAATATTACTTGGAACACTATTAATCTTGATGTAGCTCTTAATTGTTTTTAGAGTTTCACAACACAATTCTACTTCACAGTTATACCTGATGAATAGGAACATGCCATTCATCTACATGTATAGATATATATATATATATATATATATATATATATATATATATATATATATATATATACACTGTACACATCCTTGACACTTGTGGATTGGACCATGTTTCCATGGATGTCCGCATGTGGCTGCAAGTCTGTTCTTATTACTTCTTCACTGCCATTGGTGAACCTTGAGTTCAAAGTGTGCTCAGGCAAGTCCATCCATATTAACAGTGAGTGCCAAAGGAGCTGCACTTAATGTGCAGGCGCAGACTCTATCTTGATGCCTAAACCGGATTCCATATGTAGTAAGCCTTTAACCAAGTCCAACTTCATCAGTCTGACTGTCTAGCACGTATGGACTGCAGTCTCTTTAGTCTCTCATTCCAGACCCTCTGTCACATGTTAAAACTGACAAGGGTTTGTGAATAATGTAAGACCACAAATGATGAGTGCTTCATCTTGGACTCCCATCTTTTACGTGGACTCTTCAATAATCCACATACATGAATAGTCAGTTTTTGTTGTTTTTTTCAGCTTCCTCTCAGAATAAATGAACTCCTTGATACTCGACACTCTTTGAGGGATCTGTAGGATAGTGCCTCTGACAAAGGGTCATCAGTCTCTTCAATGCCTGATTTCATAGGAAATGAACAAAGAGGAAAAGGACAAAATTACTTCATTAAAATCAATTCATTTAATTAATATAGTCACTATTGGAAGCTGATATTAAAATGCTCATTCTCAATAACAGATTTTGAACTAATAATAGTGGTACTTCTTTAGAAAAAATAATGAAAAATCCTTGATACTTTTCTTCATACAGAAATCTGTATTACAGACAAATCAGATACAATTCAAGCATAACGTTTTTGAATGTCAAATGAGGAACGATTTCAAGATGAATTCTATGTATTACTGTATCTAGGAACAAACAAAATGCATACACACCTGGATATACTTTCGTTGTGTCTCGTCATTCAGTACGTCTATTGGAATGTGATAATTAAGGAATGAAACACAAACATGATGTCACAACAAGTATAATAGTGAAAGTTAAATTATCAATATCATCCATTTAAAACAATATCTTTCTCTCTTCACTTTGATGTTCAAATGGATTTAAAGGTCTTCAATGGATTCAGATTTGATTTTGTCTTCATATACTATATGTCAATATCTGCAAAGCAATGTGTATTGTGAATATATTTATAGTTTATGGATTTGTAACTTGAAGCGGGACAGCACTACCGGTACTTGTAGCTACTTGTGCCCTCTAAAAAGCAAACAATGCATAAGCGGTACCCGTTAGTCCCCCATGGTCCCCTTTTTCTTCTGTTAATTGAGAGCTGATTTGATAAGATAACCACCTGTCAGTGACCATGCAGGGAGGTCTGATCCCTAGTGCAGTTAGGCTTTAAGTAAGAGACCTGCACTTGAAGAACAAGAAACTAACAAACCATGACACTACCTTCAAGTATATCATAAGAAAAGGATACGAGCAACATTCTTGGAGAAGATCTTCTCTCGTCCCGTACGGACGTGAATACCGACCATAGTAACGCCAATGGGCCAGGGAGCATTCCCAATGGCCATCTGAAGATAAGAATCATTTGCCTGTATGGAAACAAAAGTGAGAATAAATATATGCATTGTCCCACAGTTTCAAACTTTTGGTTGTTATTGTAGTGTCAATATTTTTTCTTTTTATTATTTCCACCTTTATGAAACAACTTGAGGAATAATACATACTGGATTCTATGGCCTGAATGGATATGCTATTTTTAGTTTCTTGATTTAGCTTTGTGCAGCTCTGAAATCTGTATGATCAGTGAATACCTACACAAAAGTGCTATGCCTAGTAACATACTGTTCCGTTTTGTTATCGTAGCAATTTTGGAGGTGACGGATTAAAGGGAAAGAACCTCTTCCTTCCTCGAACACAAGAATAAGGAGAAAAAGATAGAGGAAAAGGAGGCAAAGAAATATGTGCAGTATTTCAGATTTATGCATAATACACCAGGGTCCCGTCTTACAAAAAGTTACGATTGATCAAAATCAATCGCAAGTTTGCAGTCTCCTATCTCTTATGTACATAGTTGCAATTGATATTGATATCAACTCTTTGTAAGACGGGGCCCAGGAATGTCAGTTCAGCCCATTACCATACCGGTAAGTCACAATCTCCAAAGCATGTTTATTTTCTATAAAGTGCACTGCAACTGAATAATTCCAAACAGTCTAACAGATGTATGTGAATCAATAGTTTTTACAAACATCTGAAGATTCTCATCACTGCAGTTACGAATAACTGCTCATTGAAATCAATTGGAGCTTAAAGATTCTGTTGCATGTTGTATTATATCTTTAACATTGTTTACAGTTGACTTACTTTCACATATTCTCTCTCCAACATGAACTTGATGATCGTTATTAGACTGTCCAAAATATCTGGAGAAAGGGACTAAATGAATAAAATGAAATTAAAAAAAAACAGTGAAGAACATTAATAATAAAAATACTTCAAAGAATGAAGTATGCAGAAGGACAGAGTGAGAAACATGAGTTTAGACTTCGAAATTAAATCCCCTTTACAATCTTAATTACATTATCTATAATTATTCAGGCTTCATACTAACATTATTTTATTAAAATACAATACATGTTTCATTGGATAATACAATTTGATGTTTTACTACACTGTGCCATGTACTTTGGGTTTGAATGTTTACTTCTCTGTGCATGTTGTCATGACAACCACTTTGAATAAAGTGGATACATACAGTAAACAACTGAAATGTTCATACCCCTTGAAAATTTGATGTTATTTGTGTTTTTCATAACCAAAGAATTAAAGGTTGACTGATTATTCTAAGGCCTTTGTTGACTATTTTATATGTAAGCTTCAATACTTCATATTCTCAAGATTAGAAAATCAGAACAAATAAATTTTAGAAATACTTTCAAAATTACTAAACTTGGTAGGGTATGAATAATTCAGTTGTTAACTGAAAACGCATGTACCTGTATAATTGATTACACTACTGTAAAAATATTAAAAACAATCCAGCCATTTCCATCATTTGATATCTTTCAAACCATACAAGTTTCAAAAGGAGCATTTCATGTATATATACAATCTCAACAGTGAAGTCAGTGGATGATGTAATGTTAGCAGATACCTTAAAAATAAGATCTCTTACCTTTTTCTTCAATTTAGAGAAAAGTGGTTTGAGATATCCTTCTGTTTGACTATAGGTTGCACTTTGTAATCTTCCTTTCATGCTTCTCTTGAGATCCTCTGGTCTACGATTCAGATCCTGAGCCCAACCTTTCAGCAAAAACTGGAAAATTATTGGGCAGAAAATGACATGCCATTAAACAATGCATGTCATGCAATTTAAAAATGTTCATATCGAGGGGTCAGTGACACAAAGACGTAACTCCTTTTTGGCCATTTTGAGAAAAAGTGGTTAATGTGTCACTGAGTATACTTGGGCCTTAAGGAGTTACATGTAAGTCTATGATTCACTAGCCATTGACTTCAATGGGGTGGAGTTACGTCTTTGTGTCACTGAACCTTCAATATTATTAAACAAAAACTTAACTGAAATGTTATGCCAAACCCTTGGCAGCCAAGTTGAATCCATTTATATTTGAATCACACCAGCATTACTGAAATATCCATAATATGTTGGGACAATCAAAATTCCTAACAGGATGATATCTAAAACTTTTAACAAAACTACTTGTAGTCATACTTTTACCATGTTACACTGTAAAATTATGTATCCAGTTCATGCAGTTGCACATACAACTTTTGAAACAGATGTAAGTGAACACAATGTCTCAATACATATTGACATANACCTTGCATTGTTGACATGAAGACGCAAATAATCTTCCAAAAACAACATCTGCCGATAGATCTTGATGAAAGTTCGTGCCAATGCATTGCAAAAGTAAAATAAGAAGTATCCAGCATGCAAATCGCTGTTTTTCAATCCATTACAATGTATACATCACAAAAAACTGCAAAGTTAGGCAGCGGTGCACGATAGCCACGCGGTTTAAGGCGCTGGTTTCGGCTCCCAATCTACCTTTGTCGACCAGGGTTCGACTCCCGACTTCGTCAAATTTTTTTTTTTTTTTTTTTTTTTTTAAAGTTCAAAATCGGGGGTGCGGCCTATACAAGGGTGCGGCGTTATCACCGGCAAATACGGTTTTCATTTTGAATAACCATATTACCCGATGACAAATGAACCTAAACTGTGGGTGAATAATTGAGCCTATTGGAATGACAGAATTCAGTATTTATAGGGTGATTTTGAAATTTCTTGATAAACATACCTTGATGTAGACGAGGACAACTTTATTATCCAACACCTCGTCGCCCTTGCCAATTCCTTTAGCCATCTCTATGATGGAGTCTATGGTGTTTCCATCGTCTTCATACTTCATGTCATAAGCACTGGTCGGGACGTCCTCCCCCTGAGCCTTGACCAGTTCATCCATGTACTGCTGGTCGACCTTGTCCATAGCTTCCTTGAAGTCATTCCGAAGACCCTGAAGAGAATTGAAGAAATTTGAAATATTACAAATTTAGTTCCTTTTCTGTACAGATTGTATGCTTCATGCCTACTGGTTATCAAGTTTATCATCTTCATATGTGTCTGCTTTATATTGTGCACTCTGATCAAATGTTTTAAAATATGAGAGCATTTTAGATTAACCATTTAATATTATTATCATTATTACTGACAGTGCAACAATTTAAGTACATCTGTACATCACTGATACATGCATCATCTGTAAAGTTTCAATGTGCATTGAAAGATCTTCGTAAGAAGACATTGAACAGCAAGAGGAGAGAGGTTGGGGAGGGGGAGCTATAATGGAAAAAAAGGGGGCTGAGACAGAACGTGATAGAATAGAGAGATAGATAGAAAGAAAATACTGATCGATAAAAGAGAGAGAGAGAGAGAGAGGCTTGTGATACCACAAATTAGAAGGTATTCAAAGAATAAGAAGACAATGCTAGATTTGAAAACAACATGCACAACCCAAATAAGCTAACCCAAATAAGCTCCATCTAAATGTAATTACTCTATCTTACCTTGTTGATTTCTGGGGCAAGCATCTCAATTTTCCTCTGTCTGAAGAAAGCTTCTGTGTCTGTCTCTCCAAACAACCTTATAGGCTCGGACCTTTCTCGCAATCGTCTTATCACCTACAAACGTAAGTTGGGTTAAACATTAATCATTCCTAATACCTGGAGTGATCAACACATACATGTATAATGCACAAAACAAAATAATTGATCAAACGATGCCTATGCTACCTGTATTTCGTCAACACTTCCTTGACTTTTCGCCTAATCCCTGCAAACTGCAAAGCAATAATTTTTTTATATAAGAAATGTGCTACTTTAAGCTGCTTTATTCTATAAAAAAAAATTACAAAGAAAAAGGTGTTAAAATCTGTACCTTTTTATCGGAAACAGGATAAAAACTTTGAAATCATTGTTTTCCACACAAACTTTCATTATAAAGAAGTTACTGACATATCTTGCTTTTGATACATATTTATAGCTATAGCTTTGCATTTTAGAAAGGAGCACATTTAGGCCTTGATGAATGACTGCCCTAAATGAGATACCGTTCCTTCCTTACCTCTTGTCTTGAGAGTGTTACAAGATTAGGATCATCTGACAGGGAGTCACTGGGAAGCCTTTCTTTTCTAGCCTTCTTTTTGCTACTTTCTTCATCATCATCCGCAATCTAAGCATGAAGAAGAATAAGAGATACAATTAGAAACACTTCCACATTGTCTTTGCCACCAAGAAAATCAACAAGTAAATATGAACGCAAAAGGGAGAAAGTACTAAATCTATACTGGATTGTGCACACCACTGAAAGCTGTTAGCAGGATTCTAATAACCCTTTTTTTCAGTCTGTGTCTGAACCCTATCAGGACAATAACCCCTTGGACAAGCAACCCCCAGAAAGTTACCCCCCAAGGACAACCTCCCCCAAACCCCCCCCAAAAATCAAAATCAAAATCAAAATCAAAATCAAANGTTTATTTCACTTTATCAAAAATTACAAATTTGATCAAAATAAACAAAAGTAATTATCATAACAAAAATAAACATACATATTAACAAATAAACACAAAAATTAATAAATAAATAAATAAACGTCCTGTTTTTGCGTAAAAAAGGAAGGAGGCCCATTTTTTTTCTTCTTTCAAATAGCCGCTTGGCACATTTTCCAAGACATCCAACCTGGTTGTTTTTTCAAGATGGCCGCCAGCCAGCTTTCATATTTGATTTACATTTTTTCTCTCTGAATAATCTCATTTTAGCAGTATGTTTTACTAAGTCTTTTTACCTCAAAAAAAGAAGCCTGGGAGGGGGGGAGGGGTGGGGTGGGGGGTTAAACATGATTTTGTTTTATTTCCCCCTATAACATGACAATAATGTATTCACTGTTTTGCACTCACTTTGTGTTTCTTCCAATATTCTTCCTCCTGCTTTGCTTTGAAGTCAGCTCTCTTGAATGTCTTTTTCCCACTCTCCTGGAAAATAAAAAAGAACAAGGCACATCAGGTTTCAAAGGGCACAATAAGTCACACAAGACATGTCCCTATCAATCTTCGGTTATATTGGTAACCATGGGTCATAAAATGAAAATGAAGGATTCACTCTCAAGTTGTATTGTTCAAAACTTGATTAAAGTTGTTGAGTTTGTTTAAATGTCCTACAATCTAATCTCAGAATCTCAGAATGGTATCCAGACATCGCTTAGAAGCACTAACATCTAGAGGTGGTGCCACTCCCGTGCAATGTGCTTTTTAAATTGATGCATGGTTTTTTTGAAGGCATAGTTTAAAGGTTTGTGTAGAGTTCAGGTTTTTAACGCCTGGCGGGAGGCTGTTCCAGTCTCTTATTGTATTTAGTATGAAGCTGTTCAGGTAGGCATTTGTTCGGCATTCTAGTCGGACTAGACGATTGGTATTTTCTCTCTCAGATCTTGGTGCTCCATGAACATAATCTGGGATATCTACATCAGCTTCCTGGTGGAGTTTCTTGTAGAATAGCGTTAATCTGCTGTCTTTCCTTCGTTGTTGGAGAGGTGACCATTCCACATGTTCCAGGGATTTGAGTAACTCAGAGACACTTGTAGTACAACTATATTCATTGTTGATGAATCGAAAACCAATGTTACCAGATTGCAAAATATATTAGTCACACATATTTTGTAACATTACAAGTGAATCCTGAATTTCAAACATAATAATGTACAATACAATAGATTGAATTTTGCAGATTTGTATGCTTGTTGTAGGATATTGTAAAACGCAAAGTACAATTCAAAGAACAATACAAACATCCTTTGTGTACAAAAACCC
>BEXV01005002.1:10476-20862 GCA_003118195.1 Hemicentrotus pulcherrimus | reverse complement strand
TATCCAGGGTATGTGAGTTTAACTCTCATATAACACTGATTTTTCTTAATCACCTTGATTTTTGAAATTAAATTATTGTTGTAACATGACATTTTGCAAAATTATTATATTCCTATAGGCCTATATTAACCTGGACTGTAGAATTGAAAACAATTAGTTATGCAAACAAAGTCAATTACTAAAATTTACTAAAAAGAGAATAATATGTGGCGAACGTACAGTGAGGTGAGGCGAACATAGAGTGAGGTGTAGGCCTACTATGCAGTCGTAGTGAATAAAAACATGTAGGCCTATTAAAGTTGAATTTATCTAAAGCAAATGTGAACAGATTATATGCACGATACGCAATTCAATGAAAATAATAGAGCATAATTTCGACTATAGAATTCAAAATAATTTAAGGCAAAGCCATGTTGAATTTATTCATGCATAGAGAATTGTGTGGCGAACTTACAGTGACGTGAGGCGAACGTAGAGTGAGGTGTGGATATCATTATATGAATATTATATAGACTCTACTGAATCAAAACATTTAGGCCTATTAAAGTTGAATTTATCTAAATCAAATGTGAACAGATTATACGCACGATACGCAATTCAATGAAAATAATAGAGCATGCCAATACACAGGCCTTTATGGGAAAATAGAATTTAAAACAATTCAATGCTGGATTCTCAAAATAAAGAGAGAAAATGTGGCAAACGTAGAGTGAGGTGAGGCGAACGTAGAGTGGGGTTATGATAGAATGTGTGAAGACTTTTCACTATTTCTTTGTCTATGATTGGTCAGTACTCCACTCGTAAAGTTGTAGATTTGCTTCATGAATATTTATTAGGCTTCGTCATGAATATTTATTAGGCTTCGTGACCTTTACTGTGAATTCACTTCCGCTAATGTCAAATTCGCCTCAAAAGTGCCTACCCAGAACTTTGACACGACTTTGATCTAGATTCATCAAATGATGGTCATGATTTAAAACTAAAAAAGTAAAATTTGTTAGTCTTAACTTAACTTAACAAAAGCGCCCGCATAGATCTAGACCTCTAGAGCTTGTTATTTATATTAATTCTTTCTTATTTTTCATCTTTCACAGCTCTTTGCTCGACTTGGTGAAAAACCTTCTCTTGCTAGACTGAACCCCAAACTAATCCCACCAGGCTTAGAGCCTAGGCCCGGAGATGTGGTAGAGATCTACGGCAACAGTGGCTCTGGTAAAACTGAGCTTCTCCTAAACCTGGCTGCAATGTGTATTCTTCCAGAGCAGTGGAAGGCAATTGATATTGGAGGACTAGGTACCAGCGTTGTGTTCATAGACACTGATCATCAGTTCTCAATGCTCAGGTTGTTTGCTCTTCTGGAGAGGAAAGTTGCCGAGGCTATTGATAAAAGGACAAAGAGTAAAGATAGGACTGGAGATCATGATGGAGGTACAGCAAGCACAACACATTTTAATTCTGAGTGTGCCAATCAAAAGGGCAGTGACAGCAATAAGGAAACATACTTGCAACTAAATGTGAACTCAGATTTGCACAGTGCTTCCTGCAGGACTACTGAAAGTGCCAAACAGTCAATCGATGAAGCCCCTTTTTCTCCCCCATCTGAAGAGGAAGTAGAGACTTTCTTAAAGGCGTGCTTAAAGAGACTCTACATGGTCAAGATTGCTACAAGCAACCAGCTGGTTGTAACCTTCCACTCCTTAGAATCCTTACTGGCCAGCCAGTGTGACATCTCTGTGCTCATGATGGACTCTGTATCAGCGTTCTACTGGGTAGATAGGATGAAAGGAGATGGTGCACATCACCAAGGTGTCAATCAGAAGCTGGCATTTGGGGCCCTCTCGAGACTAGTCAAAGACTACCACTTAGTCCTGTTCGCTTCCAAGGCAGCTCTTGTAATTAAGCAACCACAGAATGAATTCAGTTCCAGATTTGACTCTACTGGGGAAACGGATCATTTCAATCAAACTTCAACCTCGAGTGTGAAGTTAAGCACAGACCATCACGAGTTCATGAGCCAGGAATGGACAAAGCTTGTCACTCATAGGATGATTCTAGAACGGCATGATCACATGACCTCTGATGGACCAAACAGCTCCTATATATCAGTGCTCAAGCACAAGGCCTCAGGAAATATGTATTCATGTCAATTCATTGTAGATCAACAGGGCATTAGGGTATAGTTCATGTCCTGTCTATGAAGGGTTAAGTTCACTCTGGCATCTGGGCTTAAATAAAAGCATAAATGAGATAAACAGATCAATGAAAGAAGAAGGAAGGATGATAGATTTATTATGTTGTAAAGTACATGTAGTTCTTAATCAAATTTGCAACTCTGATTTACCTCCCGAGCTCTTCTCTACGTGTTTGGAATTTCATAACTATCCATCTTCCTCCAAATTAACGACAGTGAGATACCTAGGACTTAGATTATCATTCGATCCCTCAATAAAATGGGTCCTTCTCTTTTATCTGCAACCAAGAGGATGGATTTTTTTTATAATTCTTGGGGGGGGGGAGGGGCGGGCTACTCCAAAGGATAAATTAAAAAGTTGCCAATCTGTTTTTGATAAATTTCCACTTCATAAAATTCATTTTAATTTATTATATTTCATATACCCAATCTCCAAACATCGACGATTCCACTGATCTGTATCACACATTTTTTTCTGATTTTATTCAAACCCAATGAACTTGATATCAGGATGGACTTGTCCTCTAATACAAAACTTCTATGAAGTGCAATATTATTTCGAATAAACATATACATGTACATGTATGTATGATGATTTTCAGAGGACCTGAAGCGAGTTTCATATCGTTTTTAAGTGTCTCGTTTGCCACAATGTTTTAACTCGTACATGTACATATCCCCAACAATTGTTCACATATTCTATTTTTAACAATTTACTTTATAATTTTTGGTGAAGCCAAGTTAGCTTAATAGATACTTGATGCAACTATTGGCATTTGATTCCGCTTGTCCGATGATGGAAGATAAGATAGTGTGTTGAACTATACATCTGTTGACGAGACACCAGCTAAGAAGCTACTGCCAACAGTTTTTAGGCCTGTACCGAAAAAGAATTGAGTTTTAGGAGCATACATTTGGTGGAACATGTACATGTACATGTTCATTGCTACCACCTCTCTTTAAAAGCCATCCATACCATCTTGCCCTGGAAATGGGTGTGTAGAAGGAAGAACAAGAAAGGAGGGCAGAGAGGAAGTAAATGCAAGTTGTAGAAGGACAAAGTTTTTAAGAGTCAAAGATACAAAGTATGTACAAGAGATGTCTCAGATATTGTGGAAGTGGTAAAAAAAGATATGTTGAAATGATAAGCCGACTTATTTAATAACCTTTCTCACTCTATGTAACCCAATTTTCACTTTCTCTAATTCCTTCCATTAAAAAAAATTAAAGGGATAGTCGAGTTCTGTCTTCAGACCGCAAATGCCTTCTATGGTGTATGGTTATTGCTCTTATAATAGTAATAATAATAAAAACGTTACTTATAAAGCTCTTACATGTACCACTGAAGCCTCTAAGGGCTTATTCATATCTACCGGTATTCTAGTGCACTTTTAGAACCTAAAATTGCTATGAAGGTAATTTTAGACCCCAAAATGTGTGAAATTTAGCCAATATGATCACACCAATTCAGCTCCTAAAATATGGTGACTGTTAATTATTTGATTAAAAATGATAACAATACATGGGCCGGCTGGTTGTGCGTAATATAACCAACACAAAAATGCCAACAAAAAAGCCAACATCGGCATTGGCTGAATTACGCTGTAAAAGGTGCTATTTCGTTTTTCAACGTTTTTTCAAACTACCGTTATCAAATATTTGTGGTGGTACAAAAGTATTAGAAATCTTTATATTTATGGATATTTCAGCCGTCTTTGAACCGATTTTGATCAAACGGATGATTTTGTCCTTTAAATTGTATGTTCTTTCAAATTTGACACTCAGTTTTTCACTATCTCACAAAAAAAATATTTTGTGTAGCACCCTCTGCAACAGAACTCAACTATCCCTTTAATTTACTCTCGCTTGTATGGAAGCTATCAAATGGACAATTCTCTCCCCGCAAACTTCTGGCAAAATGATGGGACCCAAAGTTTGAATAACTTCAATCAGGTTTAGAATGGACCAGATACCTCATCTCCTTTGCTTCTCATTCTGTATGTTTAAGGAATTTGATGTGATCATTTTCTGAATTTTCAGGCCTGATGCAAGAAAGTTCTGGATATCCATTAGAACCCTTGATAGAAATACCAAATTGAAACACGTATTTGAATGAGACGTCTGCGGACAAGAATTTGCGAAACTTTCCTGCAGATATATTTACTTGCACAAATTAATTATATGAAGGATGAAATGGGACAGTATTTTTGTTTTGTCTACAAGTGTTTATTGTTCACTTTCTAATCTTCATTTGACAGTACATTCATTACAAAAGATTTGTGAAAAAATAAAATGAAAATATATACATCATCCACGATGATGAGGCCTTTAAAAAAAAGTGTTGTATTGCCCTTTAGGTGCCAAAACATGGGTCCGTCAGTTGAAAATCTTTTCTCTTTCTTTTTTTTTGCCTTCCTCTTTGGTCTGATTTTTCACATTTTTGAATGCTTTAATACATTTTTTTCTAAAAAAACTATTTAATAAACCTGACCGTAGATTTCAAGATATTTGGGTCGGTCGCAAAGGACAAAACAACATCTTTTTTTTTGTATGCCTAACTTGAAATGAAACAAGGAAATATTCTTAAAACAACAGCCTCAGTGATTTTTACAACATTGGATCTATTTGTGGGTCATTAATGAGGAATATGAGTGAGGTTCAGGATAGGTTCTTTAATATGTAGAAGATTAAATCAACTGTAAAGGTTAACAGTTCCACATATCAAAAACAACCACCGCTTCAGACTGTTTACAAGCACAAAATCAACATCACAGTTATATATTACATTAACGTTCACGTCTTCACTTTATTGGGCTATTAAAAGTTGTATCTGAATAAGAGTTGGTTATTCTGAGATAACATTGGCAAACTGTTGTCATATCAGGCAAATGTGTCAAGAAACTTTACCCAATCATATGAAATGAGGCTAATGACCTCACAGAATATGATGAACACTGTAACAATATTAACAGAATGTCAACTTCAAGATAAACTTGAGTTCTGGTCATGCGATTGTCATGAACAGAAATTGACGCCCCGGGGTACCAAGTAATAGACATTTCAACCATTAGCACTATATAGTAACTTTGCCAATGCTAAACAATATATATACAGTTCAAACAAGACATCAATAATCATCAGTCCTTATAAAGGAATGTTGTAGAAGCTCAACACGTGTTAGGGGGGGGGGACATTATAGACGTATAGAAAACTTTTTTAAAGTTTGACCAACATGACACTCGAAACACAAATAGTTGCAACCACAGCAAAGGTATATACACATAAAGAGGTGGATTATGACAAAATAAAACATAGCAAGTTTTAAACTCAATAGATTTTTTCTAGAGATATCAGCTCATTGTTTGTTCCATTCATTCACCAGAAATAGACAATACATCTTTTTGATTTGTTATTGTAAGAGCTCTTTTGAAAGCTCAACTTTTTTATAAGAACAAACTAGACAAACGGCACTTGAGCAAAGATATTGCATATCATATGGCACTTGATGACATTGTCAGAGCATGAAAAATATTCCAAAACACCAAATACATTTGATATTGAAATGTATCATGATGTTCTCCAAGTCTTCCTCTTTTCAGCATAGCATGTATATAATCTCCTTAAAACCTTACAAAAAAACCTTAAACTTTGTTGTAAAAATAAATAATACTTGGACACTATGCACAGTCTATAACTTTAAATAAATATACACTAGTCAGCACAGTACTAAAACAAAATATACCTCTTAAAACCATTCTGTAAAAATAAAAATATTTAAGATACCAGTAATCTCTTTCCTTTAATGCTCCTACAATCAATATATCTTGAGAAATTAATAATCATCTGTGTTAAGAAGCTGCAATTCATTGCAGCAAAAGTTCTTAAGTTCTATGCTCATCATGATTTCTCTACAAGAAAAGCTTTAAAGAAACAAATCTGCACCAACTTTCTGTTAAAATGAGTACAGATTTCAATTAAATTGACAATTTTGGATATATTCAAAAATAATATTCACAACCAAAATAGGTCATAATAATAATATGAAAAAAAATCAAAACTGAACTACGTGTATTGAGATATATAAGGCGATTGCCAAGACCTAATAGGTATCACATTTCGACATCAAGTTGCCCATTATAACTGGGGTACACTTATACTGCTTTTTTCAAAAATCCATGGAGCCACTAAGTACAAAATCTATTTGTGACCTTCTGGAAAATTTGTTGAGAATTATCAGAGAAAAAATTGAATAATCACTAATTCAAAGCCATGATTGAAAGGACCACAATTTTTCTTACATCGTAATAGATTTGATGGTCAAATACATTTAGACGATAGAGAATAATTCTTATGGTAATGGTACAGATTTTTACAAAAACAGCACTGATTGAACTACCTCTTGTTTAAAGCCCCAAAACAGCTTGGAAGGTATAGTAATATATTTCCCCAAACAATTTAATTTCACATCATGTTTCCAAATCATTCTACTCTGAAGGAAAAAAAGAAAGAAAAAAATAAACTCTTTTAATCTTTCCATGTAGGTGTTGGAGAAGATTCAAGACAGCTCAACTAAAATGTAGTCATAAAACAGAATGCAGAGTTCTGTATGTATGTTAACACAAGTCAAGTCTTAAATATACAGAAAGAATCTAAACAGCCGTGTATAAAGTCCAACATAGTTCACATAATGGCCCTACAGTAACATTTTTGTGTTTTAACAAGAACCTGGCTTTGACCTTGGAAATGGCTATGTGATATAACTAGATGGAACTTCGACTGCAAGCAGTTGAAAATGATGCCTCCGCCATAGTGCAATATTACAAACCAAAACAGTAACAATTTTAAAAATCCAAGTTTGATTGTTATCCATCTGTCAGTTTTAATGATAATGCATGCACAAGCTATTTATAGGCATACATAATGAGCCATGTGACCTTCGACCTGGTGACCCAAAAATCTAATCAGTTCATCGGCTCTGCAAGATACATACATGACTTGAGTTTGATAGTAGTCTGTCTATTGGTTCTCATGATAATGCGATCACAAGCTATTTGTGGATACATAAAGAGCCCTGTTACCTTTGACCTGGTGACCCCAAAATTTAATCAGTTCATTGGCTTTGCAAGATACATACATGACCTGAGTTTGGCAAGAATCCATTAATCGGTTCTTGAGATAATGCGAACACAAGCTATTTTTGCATACATAATGAGCCCTGTGACCTTTGACCTATGACCTCTTGACACCAAAATCTAATCAATTCATTGGCTCTGCAAGATACATACATGACCTGAGTTTGGCAGTTATTGTGATAATGCAATCACAAGCTATTTTTGCATACATAATGAGCCCTGTGACCTTTGACCTTGGATCTCACGACCCCAAAATCTAATCAGTTCATCAGCTCTGTGAGATACATACATGACACAAGTTTGGCGGGAATTAACCAGTCGGTTCTTGAGATAACGCAATCACGAGAACGGGACGTACGGACGGACGGACAGACGGACGGACAACCCGAAAACATAATGCCTCCGGCTACTTCCTAACGGAGGCATAAAAATGCATAGGCTACTTTGAGGTGTTTGTGGTAATTGTACAGCACATGATTAAAAAGCAACAAATGCCCGAACCTATCTTAGACCCTAGATCGACCATGCAATCACTGTACCAAGGTTCCCACAGAAATATGAGAACCGAATTCCATGGTTTTCGATTCCTTCCATGACACATTACAGCCTTTTTCTATGACCAGGTATTAAGTACATGTACATTTTGGTATGGGTTGCAACATCCAAGCTGTTCTGCTTCCTTTCTAGACAAAAAACCCTGCATCGTCAGATAACCCTTGTTAGTTGGATTGGAACATCTCCATCTCCATATCTAGAGAAGAAAAGAAAACAGAAATGGTGAACAAAAACAGAATATTCTAAAAGATCCAATTATTTTCAAAAATTAGAAAATCCCAACAAATATGTTGGTTTGTAGTTACAATCAGTACAATGGCAGAGAGAACTGGGTAGATGTGAGGGGGAAAAATACATGGGGGCTCGGGGCGAATTAGCCCCTGAAAGGCCAAACAGAGCCCCCCCCCCCTCCCCCAAACTGCATAGAGTTCAATGCAAAACAAAGTAAAGAGTGTTATGTTCATGCAAGCAAGCTTGAAAAGTAGCCCCCGAAATTGTTATAAGTATTTTTTCCCCTGATAGATATTCATGATATCATGGCATCATTTTTCATCTCTGCACCGGTGTTGCAATAATACATGAGTGAAAGAATTCCTTGTTTTTAAATGAAAAGGACAACACTAAACTATTCATTAAGGGACGGCAAAAATCCTGGTATACATGTACGTCTTGTATTCTACCCTTAAATTAACCAAGAAGCAGCGAACTTTGTTTATTTGCATTCGATCTCCTTCAAAATGACAACTAGGACAGCATGTCAAGTTTGACAATTATTCTGTTGATACATAAAGTGGCTACTATTCACCACTTCACAATGTCTTTTAATTCATCAAAGTCACATCACCATTTTACTTTGCAATTTTCATGCATTGATTGGTGACCAAAAATTTCAAACATTCATAATGGCCTTATTTTTGTCATTATTATCACACTTTAACCTACGTGTTTCTGTGCAAGATTTATGATGAACACATTCATTGAAAAAAATCGTCAAAAGCCATATCTTTGGTTTTTCTGTTTTTACTTTCAGCAGCCTATGCTTGTTTCATGTGTAATGAATAATTTGTGAGCATTTGATATGCCCAAACTGACTAACATGTACATTATGTTCTGATGCGCATTTGAAGTGCAACGATCAGTAATCATTGATCATTACAGATATCATCAAAGATACATTCAGAAGGAAAAGAAAGGAAGAGAGAGAGAAACAGAGAGATAAATTGACTGACATGGACATACCTGCCATCAGTATCTCGTGGATGGATGCTCCGTCTGTAGAGTAGCCATCTTCCATCTCTCTACTGTCTAGCTCGCCGGTTGTGTCCCTAGAATCGTTTTCTGGACCTTCATTGTTTGTAGCACCTGATGCTAGCAGCGGAACTTGGTTGCTGACATGAGCTTCAGGTACTTGCTCTGAACCCTGGCTGCTGACAACTGCAGATCCCAGCTCTGAAATCATGTTATTGACAGCTCCAGCCTCTTCTTGCTCGCTAGCTCGATCTGTATTCAAGAGAAAATGTTGCATAACAGCACTGTTAAGTACTGAATCTAACAACACTCTGATTCATACCCATTGTATTTCTGCAGAGTGGGGGAGATCAATCGTTCCAACAGCCCTACGGGTACATGTATGTCTAAATGCTTGGAATAAGAACACATGGGGAAGTATTACTCAGACCATTGGATAGAAAACTTGGGCTATTTGGGCTCTTATAACCTGTGTCATTACCAATTTTGGATTAAAGAGGCATATTTTTATTTTTCTGTTTTTACTTTCAGCATCCTATGCTTGTTTCATGTGTAATCAATAATCTGTGAGTATATAGGAAATGTCCAAACTGACTAACATTTTCATTATGATCTAATGCACAGTTGTAGTATGATGATCAGTAATTATTGATCATTACAAGTATTACTATGGATATAAAACTCACTGACATGTACATACCTGCATGGGTGGTTGCTCCAACTGTAGAGCAGTGATCTTCCATGGCTCTACTTTCTACCTCGCTGGTTTTGTCCATAGACTTGTTTCCATGGTTGGTGTCTCTTGATGCTTGCAGCGGAACTTTGTTACTGACGGCGTCAGGTCGCGGCTCTGAACTCGGGCTGTTCATTGGTAGACCCTGGTTGTTCACAGCTGCGGATCCCAGCTCTGACATTTTCTTTACTGGTAGTTGTCGCGGAGCCTCTTCTTGGGCGGGAGCCTCTTCTTGCTCGCTAACTTGATCTGTATTCAAGAGAAGAATGTTGAATAAGTATTCCCACCAGCAATTTTACAAAGCTGCATTGCAATAGCACCAATTGAACAATAACAATAACATTCTTTATTAGAAAAAAAGAAATTGCACCATTAATTCATGAATCTAAAAACACCTGGGTTCATACCCAATGTATGACTGTGGAGTGGGGAAGATGAATCGTTCCAACAGCTCTACATGTACATGTACATGTACCGGTATGTCTAAATGCTTTGTGTATGAACACATGGGGAAATATTACTCAGAC
>BEXV01005001.1:0-17176 GCA_003118195.1 Hemicentrotus pulcherrimus | reverse complement strand
CCCCACCCGAGAACTGTCGATGATCACATACTCAGGCACGGATATGGTCCATTTATACATGTATATATTATTGTGATGATGAAATGATATAAAAGAATACTATAAAGTGTAAACAAACATCTCCTCGCTAGCTTCGCTCACTTGCCAAATTTGGATACTAGTATATTAAACCGATATTTGGGCAAGGGACGTCACTCCCCGTTGAAAGCCTAGCCTAGCCTAGCTTTTCTGAGATTCCCTTTTTCCCCCTCTCAGTTAAATCAAGCAATTTAAAATATAAATGTACTTTGTAAACTTATTTGATTACGAACATACTTGTCAGTTTTTCGTTACTTGTATAATTCATTTATTCTATTATATATTGTATTACTGTATGGTTTATATATGTCATTTAATTTGTGTATATTTGAGTGGAAAATAAATAAATCAAATCAAATCAAATCAAATGATAGTTGTGCCCATACACCTATTATAGTTCCCTTTGGCCTAAATCTCTTTTTATATATTTTTTTTTATTAATCCAGCACCACCAGCATCTCCGCCACCACCAGATCCACCAATTTCACCTTCACCAGAACCATTACCAGCACAAGCACTAGCACCATCATACTTCAATCATTACCAGCTCTATTGCCACCACCATGCACTACCACCTCTATCCTTACCACCATACCACCACTACCAAAAACACCACCCACGTCCTTCTCCATCGTTACCACCACTACCACCACTACCAACACCACCACCACCACCACTACCACCACCACTACCACCACCACCACCACCATCAATACCACTACCACTATTACCACCACCACCACCACCACCACTACCACCATCCCCACCACCACTATCACACCCACCACCACCTCAACATCACCACCACCGTCTACCACTACTCCCATTGTCACCACCTCCATCACCATCACCACCAACACCACCACGCCTAATCATCATTATCCGCCGTCTCCCTGACCCCTCCAATCGCTATTCTCTCGCATAACACAATAACAAAAGTCATAAAAATAAGAGTATTTTGCAACATATCAAGAAATTTGACCAGAAAACGAAGGCCTTGCAATGCATGACGGGATATGTCATTGAGATCTCTCATCCGTGTAGTGCGATGCTGAGATTACGAGAGGCTGGTATCGGGTAAAGCGTATCGCCGATGGGTAAAACTTCTCAATAGTTTTTTATGTACAATCGTGAATGTGTACGTCCAGTTCAAAACTTCCGCACAGCGTATTGTATTGTGTGCGTGGTCATTTATGTGAATGGATTGTCCGAAGTCTACACCAAAACATCTGAATCTGTAAGGGAAATTATACATTTCGGTGACACTGAGCAAGAAACAGAAAGGTGAGTGTACCAGATATTTGTATTTTCTTGCGGTGTAAGCTTGAGACGTCGATTTTTTAGCTACCGATTTACTCTATTTTTGCGTCGAGAGTGAGACCCTTTCGAGTGGGGAAGATGAGGCAGGCAAGATGCATAGTGTAGAGCCAAGACCTTGAGCTCAGACCCACTCGTAGGAGATCGAGTTGGATGTCAACTCCATGAAAACAAATCATAGGCTAGGGAGATCATTTGGATCTTTTAGATTTTTCGGGGGGATTATTAAACAGTCTTAGCAAATTTTGCATCTTATATTTAAAATGTAAATGTTAACAATAAAGAGTGGAGAGGAAGAAGAGAGAAGATATGTCACTTTAATTTGTGCCACAAAAAAAAAAAAAGAAAGAAGGCTTGATTGCTAAAAAATCGAGAGCGTTTAACTTTTGAGTGGACAAAATATTGATTTCTCAAGATTGACATTAGTGTTAGCATTTGTCACACATGTAGTCCAACTTTACAAGATGTATTACAGGGATTATGTACACTGTAAGTTGATTTGCTTGATATATTTACAAGATATTGAATGTTAAAAAATGATGTGTAAATGATAAAGTAGTTGAATGAGATGCATAATTACATTAAAAAAATATGTAGCAGAACATTGGGGGTGTCAGCATATCATGAGTTCATGACCATCATTCATGATTGTTTTGATCATCATCATAGTCATCTTCATCATCATCGTCATCATTACCATCATCGACATACATCATCATCATCACCATCACCACTCCTACTACCACGACCCCCACCGTCACCACCACCACCACCACCACCACCACATTTAATTATACTACATGTATAATTAATGCATAATTAACTTTAAAAATGGAGCGAAAACATTGGGTTGTCAGCATATCATGACCATCGTTCATGATCATTATGATCATCATTGTCTTCCATCATCATCATCATAGTCATCTTCATCATCATCATCATGAACATCATCATCATCACCATCACCATCATCACTCCTACCACCACCACTCCCACCATCACCACCACCACCACCACCACCACCACCACCACCACCATCATCATCATCATCATCATCATCATCATCATCATCATCATCATCATTATTATCATCGACTTAAAAATCAGTCTGTCGTAGCAGGACATATCATCCTGATTGACCCTTATCTGTACTAATTAATTATGCTACATGAAAATCGTGATCTTAAAACAATGCAAGATCACAAAGCATTATTTGAGTCCTTGATGTCAAATAATGAAATGTAATTTTGGTCATCAAGGTAAAGCCTTCACATAATTATCATCATTATCCTCATCATTATCATCGATCATCATCATGATCATGATCATCGTCTTGGTCATCGTCATCGTCATTCATCATCAACTTAATTTAATTTAATTTACTTTTAATTAAGGAACTTTACATAACTACATGTATCTTGATCTAAGGAGACACGAACGAACAAACGATCATCATCATCATATCATCATCATCATCATCATCATCATCACCATCATCATCATCATCATTGTCATCATCGTCATCATTGTCATCATCATCATCATATCATCGTCATCAACATCAAAATCATCATTATCATCATCATCATAAATCATCATCATCATCATCACCACCACTACCATCACCACCACCATCATCATCATTATCATGTGTAGCTCTGTTATCATTTGAATTTCTATCTTTGTTGTCCATTTGTCATACATGATATGCCTAAATTTACATGTATTCAGTTTCATCAGCATATTAAATTATTTGCATTGTACACAGGCAAAGCTGCTGCTTCTTGCAAGTTGTATTATTGTATGTGCATCTACAGTGTATGCAAAACCAGTTCTACACAAATTATAGACTGTACTGTGAGCTATCAATGAATTGTCTTTTGCCTTTTGCCATATTTCCAATGTTAATACAAAAATGTTATTTTCAAGAAAACTTCTTATGCCCTCTTAAAATTCTTGAAGAATTTAAAGGTAAAGACCAGTTATGGTCATGCGATTGCATTGTCAAAGAAACGTTGTGGAATCGATCAGAAAAGGTTGATCATCTAGCATCTAGCATCTGCAAGGTTCTGGAATCATCAAAATGATAAGAAATTTGGCCCATTCTTCGTAAAGTTACAAGCACTATACACAGAAAGATGTATATGGGACTACCCTGTATCTCTCACAGACCATGAGAGAAACCAATTTACCAAATATATGAATTAGTAGGCGGTTTCCCGGCAATTTTTTTATCATCATGTATTAGTCAACACATATTCTTTCACATGATTGGTAATGAGAGCTTCCATTTCATTTTTTGATATTGGGGCGTTTCCAATACTGGTCTTTACCTTTAAATGAAATCTTAATCAATGCCAACAGAAAAATTGAATACTGCTTCTATTGATTTGGGTGCTCATTTCAAATTCAAACTAGTCCAGTATTAAATTCCAGACACCATTAATTTGTCTACCGGTATGTGGTATCCAACTATCAATGGGTTGAAATCGTAGACTGCTACATTGTTTTTTGTTGTACATGTATTTTAGGTACACATCCTATGTTTGAAAAAAGGTCAACTTTGGGGGTCCACAGTTTTTTCCATTAGTTGACCATTCAACCAAATCAGATAAAACGTAAATTTTGCAAAACAGAACACGATACAATTGTTTGAAAGCGATTTGTGGTCAAATTATAGCTCTTTGTAAGGTCACATGAGGCCCATTTACACAGTCTGAAAACCATTTTGAAAATCCATCAGGCTTTTTTGACTGCCATTTACAATACTGGAAAAACACATTAAAAACTTCAGTGTTTGCTCACTCTGGATTTTTGGTGAGTAGTGCAAATGCATGACCAGTAGTTGCCTATCACAAAACATTGAAATGTGAGAAGAAGGAAAAAAAATCTGAAATTTCGCTTGCAGTGTAATTGCAGCTACACCGTTCTTCCATTTTTTGATGTAGCTTTTTATTAAAAACAAGGAAACTTGAGCTCTGGTAAAGATGACAAATAATAAATTGTGAGCTTTCTTGTCTGTTTTTTTTTTGGTCAGTCTGAAAAAATAACAAAGTACGGTAGATATTTGACATCTGAAAGGAGACCTTTACATGTAAATGATTTGTTTTCTTCAAATCAGTGCCCCCCTAAACAAAATATGACAACGAATAGCTGAAAAGTTTAGACCACAGCTGTATTCCAAACGTACATTGTATGTACAATGTAGTTTCCCATATACCCTACCCATTTGTGTGTACATTGCACATTATTTCCAGCAAGATTGAGTGAATTTCCTTTCATTTTGGTCATTCACAAGTGTCAAGCATCACTTCTTATCTGTACTGCATAATCAACCTTTAACAATTGCTCCCAGACAGTTTCCTCCTTTATAGTGAATTGCATTGGCCAGCGCTCAATTCTATCTTAAATTGTTTTTCTAAGAATGATTTACCGTAGAACTTTTTTCTTGTATTCATACATGTACAATGTACGTGTAAACACACATACTGTGAAAAGTGAATTTTACAGGCCTCATCTCACCTCTAGTGTGTTATTGTGCATTTTTTCCGATAAATGATAAAAAGTTCTAGATTTAAAAATGTTGAAAGTTGTTTACATACACATGTACATGTACATGTACATGTACATGTATAAGAAAATTGTTACAGGTGCAAGCAATTTTTCTTTATCTTAATTTCTTATACAGGAAATGTAGTAAATGTTCATGTACATACAAGGGCTTGAAATTAACAGGTGCCCAGGACATTTATGGGCACCCAAATTCTAAGTCCAGACCCGTCAAAATGTAAAAGTATTTAGTTACTGTACATAGTTCCCATGCATAGGCTACGGACTAAATAGTTCAATCCAGACTTCCTTCGAAATATATACCGGTATGTACATGTATAGTATAGCTCTCATTTTTTGTTACGGTAGTTGAAATTTGATTTAGTTGATTTGAAAGGTATTTATTTTGTCATTCAGACCACTCTTTTTTGCTTGTCAATGTTCTTCTTTAAAAAAAAGAGAGGACTTTTCAGAGTTTTCTCACTGCTGCTCCCAACTGCTTTATTTAGGCATACCGGTATATCATATGATGAGAGTCAACATAACATTAAAGGCACACTGTCCTACTTGTAGCTACTTGCTCCCTCTATATAGAAAACTTCCCCAGTCGGTGCCTGTTGTTCCCCCATGATCCTCTTTTTCTTATGTTAAATGAGAACTGAGTTAATGAGATAGCCACCTGTCACAGTGACCTCGATGGCTCGCTGGGCGGTCTAATCTCTTCTAGCTGAAGTAGTAACGCCTACCTTTAAAGACTAGGATAAAGTAATTAATTAAGTAGCTATACAATACATTCTTGTAGACTACTATTGTAGACTCAACCCAGGGTTAATAAGCCAAAAAGAAAGAAGAAGAAGAAGAAGAAGAAAAAAAAAAAAAAGACCAGAGACCAGAGACCAGAGACAGTGGGATCTGTCAAAATAAGATGTGTATTGTGTACATGTGTAATTTTGTAAGAAAGAGGTGCTAAGGAGAAATGAATAAAGTCTGTGGGTGGCATTACACAAGGACCTTAGTCTTTGTCCTCAGACTTTAGTGGATACCACAAATCTATCTTTGTTTGTTAAACATCTAATGATGGTGATTTAAAGTATGTGAAGACTTTTATGTGTACATGATCAGCTACTATGTGAATATATCGGAGAATAACAGTTGAAATTTAAAAAAAGTTTGACAGGGAAAAACACCTCTACGCGGCAATAAAATGTTTTGTTGAGTAGACTACGTATTTTGAGAGGGGTGTTTGTGGGCACATGAGTGTGTATATTGGTGAGAGTGAGTGTGGGTGTCCGTTGGTATATGTGTTTGCGTGGGGGAGAGAGAGAGAGACAGAGAGAGAGAGAGAGAGACAGAGACAGAGACAGAGAGAGAGAGAGAGAGAGGGAGAAAGAAAGAGAAAAGAGAGAGAAAGATACAGTACATACACATGTACATGTACAAGGGAGAGATAGAGGGAGAGATAGAGGGAGAGATAGAGATAGAGGGAGAGATAGAGAGTGAGACAGGGAGAGACACACAAAAATAGAGAGCTACATGTATTGTATTACATGCCACACTCCTTTTGTAAATTACAAGTACAGATTCCTATTCTATTGATTTCAATGAGTGATCCCAGAGGCTATTCTCTCTACCCCCTGTTTAATGTCCATTTCTCATTAAACCCATTCATGTCTATGTCCTTCCGTACCAGTGAGTGGTGACAACAGGACATTTCAAAACAACACCTGCCCAGACCAACTTTGAAAAACAAGACTTCTGGTATTGCTTAGAGTGATCAATAGGCCTATAGATGTAGATGTACAGTACGTAATTGATAATAACATTAAAATAATAATGATATAATATTCCAATAGTGAAGGGCCATGAGTGCAATGGTACAAGATTTTGCATGAGGTGAAAGATAAGAGACGCTATATTCAACGAGGCGCAGCCGAGTTGAACGGAGCTTCTCATCTTTCAACGAATGCAAAATATTGTTCCCTTGCACGAATAAAGACCATTCATTGTTTGTTTTATATAACACCTCAGACGTTAATAGGCTTAAAATAGTTTTCCTAGGCCTAAATCTCAGCGATTTTTTTTTTGTTTGTTTTCCATTGATGAAATTGCCGATAGTGAGCGCGCACTATTAAGCAGGCAGCAAAACATGCGCATACCATGGGCCGCACGTACCAACCTTTAAGTTTAATGTGACGCGGAGTGCAATTTCGTTTGATCCTTTCGCAAAATTCGCACCATTGCACTCTGACGTCACTTACGGTAGCTCACAATATACTTTGTACATCGTTAGTGACGTACGTCAGAGTGCAATGGTGTGAAAGGATCAAACAGAATTGCACGGCTGGAAAATGATGCCGTTCAATAGTACTTTTAGCGCATGTCATGTGATCAAGAATTGACCAATGAGGTTGCAAGAATCTTAGTAGGCGTTGTATAATATGAGATTTTTAAGGTGCTGAATCTATTTGAATCAAATCGTCAAGGCACACTTCAAAAACAAAAACAAAATGAGATCACATAAAAGCATCTGCAATGAACAAAGTATGATGAAACATATAAAAAACGCCATTAGCGTCAGAGCCTGGCAGATACAGTGCTATATGAATATCCATATTGAATTAAATTAAATTAAGAGATAATGTCATTGTTAAGTCCCTGTAATTAAGTATTGTATTTCTGCATTTTGCCCAAAGTCTCTGCAATGGAGTACTCATGAACAGGTCTTTTGTAAATCAACTATTTCAGTACATTGGACATATAGCTTGTAGCTTTCAAATTTAACATTCTTTCTTTTGTAATTCTTTCACTTTTTCATCTTTTATTACTCCTAGCGGTTTCCTAACTTTGAGTCATCCATATTTGTCCAGTTCTTTATGTGGTTTCTGTCTCCCAACTCTTGAAACGAAGGCCCTGTGGTGTGTGGTCCTATTGCTTCATTCTAATGTTTGCTGTTGGTTTTAGGCATGGTAATCCCTGCAAGGACCTACATGTACATGTACAGTACTATACAAGTTCAGTGCAATACACCAGTTTGGTAAAATAAATTGTCTGGAAGCTAGGAGTACATGTAGGTAAAATGACAAAAAACGAACCCAGTCTTCCTGAAAGTTACATTTACTGCGTACAGAAATATGTATAAATGTGGAATACTGGAATTAAAGTTTGATCCCAAAATTGTAAAGTCTTTCTAATATAGAATATATTGGCATTCAAAGAGAAAGAATTTTTCACATTTCATCTATGGTACAACATGTAGGCCTATTCTTTCAAATCTGAAGCATGAGAAAACTCAAGTTATTTATCTTTACCAGAACTCCACCTTCCACACGGAGGATAAATATGCTTTAACCCTTTTAGGACATGAAATATTTTTTACGGCTTAATTGATCACATTTATTTCTTCAAATTGGCAACAACAATGTTCATCATTTATTGCCATTTTGCATTATAATGATAATGGAAGAAAACAAATTCATGCCTTCATATAATCCAAAATGGCTGCTCAAATGTTTTGCCTCTTTTTTATGTCATTAATTTCAAAGTCATGGAAAGGGACTTATAAATGAACATGGTCTACAACAACTCCAAATGACAAAATACATGTAATCCCAGCTATGCATGTTTTTTTTTTAATATAGCAATTGATAGTCCAAAACTTTTTGGCCTTTTTGTTCTTTTTGTTCTTCTTCTGATCATTTTTCATTGATTGGTGATTGGAATTTATCATGCGATTTCACCTGATCAGCCTAGCAATCGGCCCTGATCCGATCATTGGTTCTTCGGTTCTTTGCCATTTCCACTCATGCATTGGGCATATTTTTTAGGTCTCTGACTCAAAACTTATTGAGCCAAACTCCAAAATATGGAATGATTGTCACCAAAGGGTTGAACCTTTACCAGAACCTACATGTACATGTACATGTAACCTACCTACAAATGTGAGCCATCCCAATATACATGTATCCCAGTATGCACTGGACATGCTGCAGTTAATTACTTCCTGTAATGTGAGTATTCTTGTTGAAACTTGGGTGGGTGGGGGTCAGGGGTCAAGTGCAAGGCGGGGTAGGGAGGTTGTCAAGTTTAAACTTTAAAGTCATCTCTTGTCATGAAGGTCCACACACATGTGTATGCCACACACATAGATTTGAATCTCTCTATTCTTTTGAATTTTAGCCCACTTCTCACAAGAAGTAAAAAAGAAAAGAAAAGAAAAATAAAGATGATCAGAATTTTTTTATACATGCTCACTGTAGGGCCTCGATACTGTAAGAAGGTTAGAACTGAAAAAAAGGTTATTGAAGTTTATACAATTTCTTTCCCATAAATACCATGTACCTATCAAAATGCAGTTAACATACACTGTAGATATGTTGCTGCTAGGTCACTCAAACCTTAAACAAAAGTTCAAGTGCAAGGTGGGGTAAGATGGACGTCCTATGTCATGAAGGTCCACACACAGTATACACATGCACACACATAGATTTGAGTTTCTATTCTTTGCAATGATACCACTTGACTCCTGTCGACAATTTAAATTACTGTATACAGTGTAGAAACTTGTTAACAATATATGCCAAGATTTGAAAATAAATTATACCTTAGGTGTACGGTACTTCTTCTCCTTAATACGTTTATGGTTTAAGGCAAGGAAGAGGTTGGCACAATTACTTGGTTATTGTCATGCTACAATAGTCATCATGCTGATATCATACATTTGTTTTAGCTAGGTATTAGGTAGCCTACAATGTACATTTTGTAGGTTATAGATCGGACAGTAGTTCTCATGCAAAACAGAGTTATGATGATTGGCAGGCTATAGGCAGGATTACATGCCACACACATAGATTTCAATCTCTTCTCTTTGCAATATGCTTGCCATACATGTATCTCTCGACTCAAAACAAATTAAACAAAATTTAAACTATCAAGATAAAAGACCTTTCATGAACAAAATAAAGTATGGATGTTTCTTCCCAGCAAAGTGGATAGATACCTGTAGGTCTGAAAACAAACCCTGGAAAATGAAAAAAGGACTATTATTGTTTTCTTCTTCAACATTGGGCTTTATTAATGCATTACAATATTGGAAAACAATTATTTGAAATGAGAGTGTCATTAACAAAAATAATTTTGAATATATTTTCCTGCTTCTTCAACTTTACTATTTTTGTTTGTTTTCTTTGAAAATTGAATAAAATTAGTTTAGACTGCATGACTATGTCTGATTCAGCATGTTTTTTCTTGCACACAAGCATTTGCCACATGTTTAGAGAAGGATGTTTTTCTAGCCCAAACACTCCCACTCTTTCATATGTACCATTTCACCTCGCTATGGCAGGACAAAAATAGGTGAAGAAATGAATTTTCACCTCCGAATAAATATTCACATTCCGCGACCCGACAATATTGATGTTCCGTACTTGTCTGATTCATGAAGGGTGATAGAGCGTGGATGGCCGGCTAGTTTAGTATGCTCTTAAAGGGCATTCCAATCTTAGAGGCTTAGACGCATGATATGAGAAACCACAGCATTGTTTTTTGTTTTTGGTTTGTTGTTGCTGTGTTGTAGTATGTGAACACAACGCATACTGGTACATGCATGTACCTGGTACTCATGTGTTATAAGTTGTGAAAATGTGAAGCACATTGTGTTATTAATGTCATTATTAAAAAAAATATAAAAATCCTGCGATTTGCTGCATCTTGTGTGAATGACTCCTTATGAAGGACACTAAGATGGCTCGGGGCCCATTGGCTCCAAAATTTAAAGTTTAGAACTCCCCCCCCCCCAAAAAAAAAAAAAGTTTAAAAAAAGTTTAAGATAGACCCCAGAAACGTCAGTCCAATCAAGACCCCCCTTTACAAAAAGAATTCCACAAGGCCACAACAAACTTGTTTCTTTGTAGAAAAACAGAAGAAAATAAAGAAATATTTATAAATGTAGGACTTTGAAAATGGTGTGAGAAATCAGAAGAATAATAAAGATAAATAATCTGAGATAACTAAATCAATGTTTAATTTGTTATATGCCTGATGTGTTTGTGGACGACTCTCGCCATTCTCCTTTAGGACTAGCTACATACAGTACATGTACATGTACAGCCTTGCCCTTTACAGGGGTAGTCTAAACAGTCTCGCACTTGAGTTCACACCTACATGTACTATTACGCTTTAACAAATTGTTAGGGGTTTGTGCCTGCAAACTGACTTGCTCTCAAGCTTGGATTGCCCTTTAACTTCAATAGACGCTCCATTGATGGCACTTCAAATCCATTGTCAGCGTACGTTCACACAAGAGCGAAAAATTGACAACAATGGCTTCAATAACGCGTGTTATGATTTCATCACTCATTTTGACAAATTGGAGCAGAGTGGCAGTATAAAAGGAGCGCGGGGCGTTTAATCTCGGTCATGAAAAGACCGCTTTTCTTCCTTCTATTATCAGCCTCCTGCCACTCACGGTCGTCGAATAATGGCCTGAGACTTATGCAAGCAAGTTAAAGAAATAATGAGCTGAACATGAGTTTTGACTTGCTTTGTACTTTTGCCTTTTTAAAAATAAAATTCAAGAAAACTGCTTGAACCGACTACTAAAGTTCTAAAATTTGTGTGTTCATCTACAGTGTAGCCTAAGTGTATACAAAGCTATTTTTTGTGGGAATTATTGCGAGTTAAATTCAAGTAGTCAGAATCATTTTAAGCATGATTTCTGTACAATTTATTTTATTTTTTCCCTTAAAAGCTAGATATGAGAAGTGCAGATCGATGTGCAGTGAAGTGCAAAGAAATCAAATGAGCACAAATTAATTTTCATACATGTACAAATGAACAAGTAGTACTGAAGCTCTGGAATGCATTGTTGCTAGGTAGGTCAAGCATTATGGATTGTCCTAACTTCTAACAACATGTACACTTTAATGTTTATGTACATGTACATGCAATTCACATTCTAACTATTAAAATACAATTATTTGTAACAGGTGAATTAAATAATTACACTTTACATACATTGTACCGGTACATGTAGTAACGAGGAGCTGAAGATTTGTGCCTTAAATTTGATTAAATGACGAAAATGGCCTATATTGTTGTGACTGTTCTTTGAGTATTGCTATCATTGTTGATGTAGTATATTTCAGTGTTGTCAGGGTGATTTCTTTACACTCCTAGATTATTCATTTAATTTAATGCTGATATTTAACAGCTCTTTTCAAAAATAATTTCCCAGAGCTACATGTAGATCACTATTTACTCCACTGTACTTCATCTTTTTCACTGGCAGGATATACACATGTACATTGAAAATGTATTGAGAGAAATGTTAAACAAAAAGAAAGAAATTTATCTGATGAAATGTACCTGTAGAAGCATTGTATTTGCGTGACACAATGCAAATTCCAACCCAGCACATAATTATAATACTGAGCCTCTTTTTTTAATGATCAACTTATTAAACTAAGCTGTCGTCACGCATGTGATGTGATGAGGTGGAACATTGCTTATTTATAAACAGCCTCTAATATGGCTTGCCCTCCCTCCCCTCTCTAATAATAGTCCCACCTCAACCTTGGCTTTCCCTGCAGGTCAAATCCAATTGACCTTTGACCTCCCTGCCACCCAAGGCTTAGGCCTACCTTGGGTTGCCAGCTTATCTGGGAGCTAGACTTTCTGGAGGGATGTGTGGTGGAAAATAGTGTGAGTCGATCTGCTCCAGGGAAGAGGGCCCCCACATTTCCACCATTGTGTGGGTCTGGATTCAAATTCTTTGATCGTTTGAGGGTTTGGGGGAAAAAACTGGGAAGTGTAACTTCATGTTCATATGATTTATGGTCCATATATTTTATGGCACATTCATGTGGTTGAAATCGACATTGGCAGGGCAAGTTGTTGGAAGGCAACATTGACAACTTGAGTGAAAATTTGATCACCCTTGAGTAAAAGATGAAGACTTTAAAGATAAAGACCAGTTCTGGTCATGCAATTGCATTGTGAAAGAAACGTTGTGGAATCGATCAGAAAAGGTTGATCATCTAGCATATTATTGGTGTGTACTGCAAGGTTCTGGAATCATCAAAATGATAAGAAATTTCGCCCAGTCTTGGTAAAGTTACAAGGACTGTACACAGAAAGATGTATGGCACTACGCACACGAGCGCGACACATGTGTTATAATCTATCAGGTCCAAATAGATATAATAATTTACCAAATATAGTAGGCGGTTTCTCAGCAAAATTTGTATGATCATGTATTAGTCAAAATATATTCTTTCACAAGATTGGTAATAAGAGCTTCCATTTCATTTTTTGAGAGGGGGGCATTTCCAAAACTGGCCTTTACCTTTAATACATGTACACATGTACACAAGTACATGTATTTTACATATTTGAATTGAAAAGGGATTAGTAGAGAAATAATTGTCAAGAAGTTGACTCACGCACCCTTTTTTATTTTGGAATTACTCAGAATATAATCTAGATGTGGGCTGAAGCATACAAAGATATTTGTGTGTGTTTGTTTGTTTCTTGTTGTTGTGTTGTCCCCCACCCTATCCAAGGATTGGTCCTAATTTTGTATTGGTACATTTAATTAAGTCTTAGAATAGGCCTCCTCTTTTTTTTTTTGGGGGGGGGGGTATGTTTTATTAAATCAAAATTGAATCACAGTATTCACAAATAATTGGAGAGTCTTTAAAATTCAAGGTCTACTCGTTTTCATCCAGTGGTGTCTCTCTCTAAATAATTGTTCATGAAACCATTGTATTCTGTGCATTGTGAAGTTAGGGACATTCAGCGGACAAAAGGGACAACATTTGTTGTTTAGGACAGTATCTGATGTGACATGTAAGCCTCTGTGCAAGCTTAGGAGGGTAGCTAGTAATGTGTAAGAGTGCATACTGTATGAAGGATCAGGGAGGGAACCCCGTGGTGAAAATACCTCCATGAAATATTCACTTTTCTTTTCCACAATTTCCTTCCTTCTGACTTTTGGAGGAGAAAGGTATTTAGAATGACTCAGAAAATGCTGCTTGATCTCTTTGATCTTTGATTTTTTTTCTTTTCTTGAAATACTAAAACAATTCTCTTTCTCACCATTTAAGCTTTCATTTCCTGCCATTCTGGCTCTTGACAGCTAAATGATTATTATTGCATTATCAATAACATTGTTATCATTATTGTTTCTATTATTGATAATGATATTCTTATTATTATTTATATATTTCTCTTTTTGATTATCATTATATGTTGCTATTATTATTATTATTATTAATATTGTATTATTAATTTCATTTTCATTATTATTATTATTATTACAAATTTCATTCTCTTTGTTATCTATTGTCATGATATAAATTAGTATTATTAATATTAGAGCTCAACAAATGTACATGTACATGTAGGTACCCAAAATCTCAGTCCAGGCACCCCTAATTTTGACATCAAAAACACCAACAACATACATTGTATGGCTCATGCATACAGGTGTACATACTAAAAAGTTCAATATAGACCCTCTTCCAAAAAAGTTTATGCAGAGCCCTTTTAATTTCAACAGATCTTTATCATGATTATGATTATTGTTTTTAATTACATGTAAGTACATGATTTGTTGGAGAAGTGTAAGGTTTTGAAAGAGAGAATTTTTCAGAGATATGATTCTGTTGCCTGTTGTGTTAACTTCTAGCGAGGCTGGCTGGCTCTTTCTTGATTGTTTTTTTGTTGCTCTGTTTGTTTACCTGACTGCTAAGAAAGCATGTGTATGCTTGTAAGTAAGCAACCATGGGGCCAACAGCTTTAAGTCCTCTCCAAAGGACCTGGTACATGTAATGAGGATTGATTTTTTGTTTTTTCTAGTACATGTAAGTAGTAACGGATGTAAATGCATTAGTTTTTTCAAAAGTCTGTTTGATCCAACCATGTTTTAAAAAAACATGAACATATCTACAGATACATTCATGAACATGTCCAGCAATATGATTGGCATCATCCATGCTTTCTCTCGCCCACCACCCCCTTCCTCTCTCACACACGTGACTGGAATAAAATTCCTGAGCTTTTCTTCTCTCTATCCTCCTCGTCTTCTTGCTCCTCCTCCTCCTCCACCTCCACCTTTGTCTCCCTTTCCTCTTCATCATAATATCATAATCTGAGGGGTCATGTCTGGAGGTCATTGCCATGGCAACCGTGCCTGCTGTCAACAGATACTGTAACAATTTTTCATTAACCCCTGCCAGGTTGTTGGCCTCTCCAGGGAGAATGTTTCGGCTCAGGTTTTTTATCCCAGCTTCATCTATTTTTTGATCCATGTTTGCATGGTAGACATGCAATGCAGGAATGTGGTTGTCCTCATGTACATTTCTACAATGAATGGACTAATATAGTTGTGTTCATAATCATATTTATATTTAATATTCATTCATACATTTAAAAAAATTTGTATGGATGTTTGTATGGTAAATGTACAATACATTTCTACAATGAATGGACTAAAATGTAGTTGTGAAAAAAAACTTTTGTTCATAATCGTATTCATATTTGATAATCATCACTTATTTTTTTGGCTGCTTGTATGTTGGACCTACAATGCAAGAACACTGTAGGTTGTACTCATGTACATGTCTTCAATGCAAAATATAGTTGTGTTCATAACTTCATAATCATATAATCATCTATTTTTTAGCCTTGCTTGCATGGTAGACTTATGATGTACATGTACACTGTAGGAATGTGGTAGTTTTCTACCGTGTATGAACTAAGATATAGTTGTTTTCATACTCCTATTCATAATTTGTAAGCCTGATGATTTAAACTACACCACTGTACAGTGCAGGTCTACTTTGTAGTTCCAAAGTCAATCCTTTCTTCCAAACAAGTGTAGGGCTCCCGCTTAACTACTTTTTATGTTGGGNAAGAGCAAGAAGGGTGCTTACTCATATCCTTAAACACAGGGTTAACACCCTTATGGCTCGGTACTTGTAGGTAGTTTTGTTTTACCTGTTTGAGATAGGCTTCGAAAACAATTAATAAGAAACAAAATAATACACCATTTTAGGGCTGGCATTACATTGATAATCCTTTGAAAAGTTCTTTGGTGGAATCGAACATTTCTTCATTTATCGTACCTACAGGTAGGGAGATTCAAGTTTTATAAAGCCTTATAGAGAGTTGAATGTTTTGTTATATTTGCCCTGTTCAAATTTGGCATAAATAATAATGATAATAGTAACATTTATATCATTCTTGATAGTAATGTTTCTAAGAGCTGTACTCTTATTACGACGGCATTAACTGAACGCTCTGGCATTTGAAGAATTTCTTCCTACTGGGAATTACATCACTTGGGTGGAGAGTGGCAAAATGCAGATTACTGTCTCGCTAAAGGACATTAGTGCTGCGGTTTGCGCGAACTTCGAACCTTTTCATCATGGACCTAGAGTCTGGTGATATATCCACTAGACCAAGACACCTCTTCATGTCTAGTTGATACACATCGTAAAATATTCATGTAAACTACATTTTACGATAGATCTACATTTATGTGTACGGTACATGCACTAACACATGCAGTAGAAAGACTGTAAGACCATTTTGGCTCACAAACCCAATCTGTTATAGTGAATAATTTCCAGCACTCGACATCAAGCTGGGCCGGGTTGCACATTATCGGCTGTATCGGCCGAGCGGGTCAAACTCCACGCAACCAACCCCCCTTCGGAGCGTCTTTCCAACGGAGCATCGGAACAATTCGTGACATTCCTGGCATCAAACAGTAGGAGATGCACAGCATGGTGCCCCCGTTTTTCCAGGGAGATTTTGTTTTCAGGAATCGGGGCATGTTGTGGTCGATGGTATCTCTGATCTTGCCCCCCTCTATGAATTTGAAACAGTTGAGTACAAAGTGAAAAATACAAACTAGTGGCAGGGGCAGTTTCAGGATTCTCATCTCATGATGGCTGTTTTTTAGGGGCAAAAAACTTTGAATTGTAGAAATTCATTCTTGTTATTTACATGTGATTGTTTTGTGGCCTGCACCTTTTGCCAATCTAGATCGATTGTAAAATTTGTGAAGGTTTCTGGTATGTGAAATAGTGAATAGAGAATAAGCCCTCTATTGTTGCAAAAAACAAAAACAAAACAAAGACAAATGTCCCCTAACATCAGATAATTTATTATAATTGTTATTTCTTTTAATGTTGATGTTTTTGTATCAATTTTTGTATCATCATCACAT